>LD688946.1:1155715-1169856 GCA_003118335.3 Papilio memnon
GCTGTAATTGCTGACATCTTAGGCAACAAAGAAGTGTGTGTTTACGCTTTATTATATTAGTATAGATTTGCTTTTTAGTAACCTAATTGTGGTACGTCAAATTTGTTGTTTAGATTAACAATCCTAATTTATCTTGTTTTACAACACGACAAAGTTCGGTAGCTACAAGCACGTCTAATAGGATTAAGGCGAAGGAATACGCTTCGCTAAAACTTAGTTTGTCTTATAGTACTACTAATTTAGTCTAAATCTTAGAGATTAAGTACATAGCTAAATTATAAATACCGGTTTAATAAGAATCACAACAAAATTAGTTCTTTTAAAATAGTTTATAATAAACATAATCTTCAAACTCCCTCAGGGGCCCTACCAAGGACTAGGACTAGGCTTTAGTCATCCAATTTTTATATTATAAGTTGATAAACGAGCAAGCAGCCACCTGAATCTGACAAAATGGCGAAGCGACCGCTGCCCATAGACATTCGCAATAGCGGATTCGTTGCCTTATACGACGGAGGAGGAGACGCACATAAAGAGGATATGCCCTCCACGTTCCACGTAAATCCACGTTCCCTTTCCATCCTATTCTTATGAAAAAAAGGTGGGAAGAAAGGGACTAAAGTTGGGCTTCCGGAACCATACTCAACAGACTGTACGCGATATTGCTCCACACTTCAGGCCTGTCTTCTGTGTGGTCGTGGTATTGCACCGGGCGAGCCGACCCTGCAGTGCGAAGATGTTAAAGCAGGCTCTACCACTGTAAAACACTGACCCACTGAGTTTTACTTCACACATATCTTTGAATGACTTCACAGATATTTGCAAGCGTCACATTTTCTTCGCCATAAGAACGTTAGATAAATATGCATATTAAATCATCTGACTTAAATTAAATTAAAAACAAATCAAAATTGCAACAATTAAAGAGGCATTTTTTTACGTCATTTGATCTATTCACTGAGGATGAAAATATTTTAACGATATAAGAAATGACGTAAAGTAAGATGGAAGTTTTATTTCTTATAACAACGTAAAAACTTTTGCAGAGGACAAAAACCTAAAGTAGATAAAATACGTTAACAGGCGGAAATGAATTTCCTGCGGTTTCTCGCGCCTTGGGGAGTGTTTGTAAGCGATTTGTTCCATTTACAACATCGCTTTTACAAATACAAAGATAAACATGGATAGATCTTGCTAAGCATGACTTTTACTTTTTTTATAGATCTACTGGGAACGGCGGAGGAAGGCCTCCCTTTTTCACTACCGGCAACGTTTTTTCTACATTTTTTTCTAGTTAAAACAGGTTTTTACCTAAACAGTGTCTAACTTTAACAGTGGTAGAGCCCTCTTTAACATCTTCGCACTGTAGAGGCTCGCCTGATGCAATACCACGACCACACAGAAGACAGGCGTCAAGTGGAGTGCCTAATTTTAGCCCTTTCCCTTCCCACTATTTATAGTAAGTATGTCGATCCAAGGACGCCAGGTGGGGAAGGAAGGTCCTAGAATGGAGGCCGCGGACGGGGACCAGGAACGTGGGGCGTCCTCCCTCCAGGTGGACCGACGACTTAGTGCGCACGGCGGGTAGTCGTTGGATGCGGAAGGCGGAGGACCGCATTCTGTGGAAGGCATTGGGGAAGGCCTTTGTCCAGCAGTGGGCAGACAAAGGCTGATGATGATGATGGGATGGGAAGGAAAGGATTGATGGGAGAAGACGTATTACAAGAGTAAATATCCTCGTTATGTGCGTCTTTCCATCAATCAATTAAGGTGGGCAACGACTTTAAACTAGCGGATGTCTATGGGCTCGCTCGTTTGCCACCTTATTATATAAAAACAATCATTATTTTTGGCATAATGTTGATAGTATTTTAGTAAATTATTTAAGACAACATTTACAATTCATTAATCTGACCAGTTTCAACGCTGTTAAGAATTTCTGTAAGCGTTCAAATTTAATTATGGACTAACTGCAGTAACGTAGTTAATTCATCACTTTCATAGCCACAAATTACCTCTTAAATGGCTCGAAAGTCGTTGCCTAGTAACTTTATGACCCGGTTAAACGTACCTTAAGGAGATATCCTTCCGCATAATGCGGCGTTATGTTACTGGTGTGAGAACCTATTAACTTTGCAACTCAGGGAAGTGAATATCAGATACTTTGTATACTAACTGAACCTGAAATAAATTACATTAGTCTAATTTTCTTATGACACAAGCCTTTTAGGTTCAGTTAGTTATCTTACTAATATTATAAATGTAAAAGTTTAGATGGATGGATGTTTGTTAGAGTTTGTAGCCTAAACGGCTGAACGGATCTGGATGAAATTTGGAATAGATGTAGAACGTAGTCTGGAAGAACACATAGGCTACTTACTTTTTTTTTTATTTCCACGCGGACGGAGTCGCGGGCGGAAGCTAGTAATTAAATAAATAAATAACCATTGAAGCCCGCTTCTTTCATTTTAACTGAACAATCGAACTTTAGTTTTAAAGTTAATACGATGCATGTGCAGTCAAAACTTCACAGTTCGACTGATACCTTCACTCACTTTTAACTCAACAGTTTAGTTTAACCCTTAAATGCATGATTTTTTCTTTAACCCTTATATATCCTGCAATATCGGTATTATAATAAAGGAAAAATAATAAAATTATCTAGCATACAAAAAAAATTTTTTTTTTCAAATGTTTGTATGTTGTATTTATGCAACAGTGCGCATTTAAGGGTTAAACTATCTTTATCTATTGTGTTGCTAAAAGGTACAAATATTCTTTAAACAATTATTTTTAAAAGTGTTCTGCAAACAGTTGATAATCTCATAGCTCTGAAAGCAATTATTCAACCGAATCGTATCCCCGTTATATTCATTCAGATGAAAGCCTTCTGTAGGCTCCGCGAATTTAAACTCGCCGTAATCCAACGAAGAGCCGCCAACGCCTTTAATAAACTGGGCCTTAATTTCATCGTATTTAATTAATTTTCTTCCTAAACCGTTCCCTTTGACGGTTACTTTATTAGGAATAGATTGTGAAACCTTTATTGAATCTTTTCAATTAAATCTAACTTGAAATTATAACTGTTCTGAAACACTCCACGATTTTATAATTTTTGTATACTTTTAAATAGTGTTTATTCTGTAATAAGGTATGAAACGTCACGAAATGTTTTGGCGCGAAAAGAAACATCGATGGCGTTGAAAATCTATGAGGACTATATGCCTGATAATCAGAATATAGAAATACTCGTAGTATTGGAGAAAGCAATTTAGAATTTGTTTTGAAATTTCATTTGTTTGAATTTTGTAACACTCCAAATTAGACTTTCAGCGCCATCTATGGGCATATTTGAATACTACGACGAAAATTGTTAGAGATTTGTCCGTTCTCTCCAACCACATTTGTGACACATAGATGGCGCTTTAATAAATTTTAATATGTTTTTTATGAAAGTGAAAATAAATAATTTACCATTGATTTTTTTTTTCATTGCTAAAATTAACATCTTTTGTGTCTGTTATCGCTCCATATTTTTTAATTTTAGTTTGGTTAGTAGATGGCGCTGTCTCTACTTACCTTCAAAAGGTATTTTTTTTTCTTTTAATCGTAAACAGCATAAATTGTTCAATTTCTAAAATTGGCTTCTATATTTAATATCAGAAAATATTTATGCTTATGATTTTGAAAACCTTATAAAAGCGATATATGAAATGTTAGTTAAATTGTGTACAACCTTAGATCCTCAAAACATATCGAAAAAAATTTATTCATACTTATTTCTTACTTCGATAAATAAATTCGAAGTGAGCAATTTATATCGGAACTACGCAATAAAATTTATGGGTTATAAAATATTTATTTCTGTTCAGTACATTGGAAAGATCCTAGACTGAAATTATATGTGATGAATTTTCTCATATATTATTTAAGTTTAGTATATTTTTCTTTAATATCAGTTAAATGTGACGTAGATAATGTAGAGAGTGAACAATTACCAGTGAATGATATAGCAGGAACAATAGTCGAAGTAATCGGTGCGGATGCAAATACAAAAAGAATTAAAGAACTAAAAGATAAACTAAAAAGAGTAGATACTTACGTAGTTGACAAAACTAAATATGCAGAATTACTAAAGAACATTACAATCGAAACCGATTTGAATGCAACAAATTTCTTTAGCGCATTATACGAAAGGGATTATTTGAAAATCGTATCCGGAAATGAAACCAAAAATATTTATCTTCAACTTAAAGAAAAAATGAATAGAGACGATGTTATAAAAATATTAGCTGAAAAAGGGAACACGAGTAATTTAGTCAAATCAGCTAGAAAAGCTATTGGAATCGATTATATTGAATTCAATAATCGAGATGATGATGATATCGTACTAGACAATGTAGTCGATGAGATTATAGCTCAAGTACCAAGCGATAACCATAAATTTGATCACAACGATAACAATGGAATGTACTGGGGTATGCTTTCGTATAATTCTGAAACTTTGTTCAGGTTTTATGGTCTCACTTTAGTCATTTACGTGATTTTCTTAAAGAAGGACATGACGTTGATCGTCTAAAGGACTGGTATAAGGTCATGATTGAAATTTTAACACTGTTTAAATAGACATATTCCATACTAACAAACTTTAGTTAGGTATCTCGGCTTCGAAGTCACCTACTAGTAGAAATCGCCAGCAACATTACAGGGCTGGGCTCTGTGAGCTAGATTGGTTGGAATAATCCATGTCCTGTCATCGGATATGGGCTAGCCGTAGAGTTGCGGAAATCGTACCCCCTACTACTAGTACTACTAGTACTAGTACTCTCACTAGTACTACTAGTACTGGTACTCTCACTAGTACTACTACTACTAGTACTACTAATACAACTAGTACCACTAGTACTACTACTACTACTGGTACTATTACTATTACTAGTACTACTACTACAACTAGTACTAGTACTATTACGAGTACTACTAGTACTCGTACTATTACTAGTACTACTACTACTAGTACTACTATTAACCAACTTTTCAGATCCTCAAGGGGAATTAGATGATCTGAAAGAGTATCATCAACATGATGGTAGACGTATTTTTAAAGGGGAAAGAACAACGATAAAGAACTATCCATTCATGGTGTCAGTGCACGTATTAGGCAGGTTTTGGTGCGGAGGTTCATTGTATTGGAATGATCTTGTGCTTACGTCAGCATCTTGCCTGCAGTTGTAAGTGTATTTAATGTACTATAGACTCCCTTCATCAATATGTCTGATATTTGTCAACGTACTTACTTCATTTTAAATTCAAGGATGCATAATAACCGTTTCTTTCGAGAAAATCCGAAGCTACTTCAAGTTAGAATAGGAAGTAATCACAGCAGAATTGGTGGGGAAGTTATCGACGCACTTGAGGTATTACGTGTAACTTTTTAGTTTTTTTTATATACGATAAGGTGGCAAACGAGCAAGCGGCCACCTAAATCCGCCGAAATGGCGAAGCGACCGCTACCCATAGACATCCACAATTGCAGATGCGTTGCCTATCCTAAATCGACGGAGGAGGAGACGCACATAAAGAGGATATTTCCCCTTCCTATGCGTTTCCTCCCCCATCAAATCCATTTTCCCATCGAAACCTTTGCTTATAAGAAAAGGGCGGAACGGGAAAGGGACTAAATTTGGGCCTCCGGCACCACACTCATCAGACGAAACGCGGAATTGCTCCCGCTTCACGCCTGTCTTCTGTGTGGTCGCGGTATTGCACCGGGCGAGCCGACCCATTCGTGCTAAGATGTTAAAGCGGGCTGTACCACTGTTATTGGTGATGGACTATAAAATCTCATTAATATTTTTTCAGGTGTATTTTCACCCTGGATACAATCCACGTACATTGAGCAATAATATAGCAGTGATACGCCTTCGTTACCATCTCTACTTCGACTACCATCGCACGCCGAAACTGATCTCCATATCGTACAGCCCCTTCAGTATACCCACCACTGCTGAAGTTTTGTTATTGGGTTGGGGTGTTAAAAAGGTAAGATTTGAGGGCTTCGGTACTAATCTTGATATCTCAGTTCCTTCGAAGAGAATGTGAGAAGGAAATCTTTCGATACTTTTCAAGCTGTGTTGTTTTTATTTCTTTTATTTATATTTCTTTCCAGCTGTCTCAAAGAATAGCCTTCGAGCCAGTATTTCTGCAACAGAAACTTTTACCCGTCTATCCAAACATATTTTGCAAAGAAGTGTACGGAGAGTGAGTATTGTTGATTTTTAGATTTTGCACCGATATTAGTGTTACGAATCCTATGAAGATCTGTGTAAATTGTCTAAAGTATATCCCTATTCTCGAGCGTCAGTGGCTCAGTGGTTTAAGCACTTGACTTGTAATCTACAGGTCTTGGGTTCGAATCCCGCCATGTACCAATGTGATTTTTCGATTTTTCGAATTTTCATATGTACATAATTTACCCGACGTTCTTACGGTGAAGGAAAACATCGTGATGCGACTTGCACATATCGGAGAAGAAATTTATCATTTATATCATTTATCTTTCTTCTTAACCATATTCTTCATACAAAACCATTCATATTTTAGGAAAATTGTTTAAAATATGAACTGTATAATTTACTAGCTTGCGACTTCGCTCGCGTGAAATAAAAAAAAAATTGTAAAAAGCCTATTTTCCTCAGTGATAACAGCTTTTTAATGGTGAAAGAAATATTTTGAGTTATAAATCTTTCCTCCTTATAATATTAAAGTATAGATAAGATTTCTTTTGCAGTAAGTTTGTTTCTTCAACAATGTTTTGTGCTGGTACGATGACTACTGGAGAAGGAGCTTGTTCAGTGAGTATCCGATAATTTATTTAGTAACTTATTGTGAATATAAATGTATTATTTATTCCCTAACGACTTCTAACATTATTTACTTAGTACAATTAATTTGGAAAACACCAGCCATAATTAAAGTACGTAACAGTAGCCCTTAAATTATCTTAAGATTTCTTGATCTTTCTATTTATTTAGCTAATTACTTTCGGGTTAAAGATGGATTAACTGAAATTGGCTTCGTGATTAAACGGATGCTCGTGATGGATTTGTTAACTAGTGTCGATCTTCTTATCTATCTATACTAATATAATAAAGCGTAAACACACACTTCTTTGTTGCCTAAGATGTCAGCAATCACAGCATATTTTTGAATAATTAATTTTATAATAAAAAGCCCTACACATACGTCACGCTTTAGGCTATATATTTTCACGACATTAAACATAGGGGGTAAATATTTTGGATAAAAACCCTAATGTGGGAAAGAGACCATAAGTATATAGTATCAGTTTGTGTTATTCATAAGATTGCTGGGTAATGAACCTTGACTAAATTATATTTCCAGCACGACGCGGGAGGCCCTGCAGTTATGTCGGGAAAATTAGTCGGGATAATCTCATACGGTCCGTCCATTTGCGGCTTCCCGAACGCCCCGACCGTGTTCACATTAGTCGGGGCGTACGCTGATTGGATCGAGACTATTAATGAGACGGTATGTAAAAAGTCAAATTATAAATATCTATCGTTTTTTTTTTAATTAACCTAGTGTCGGTTTAATAAAATCCCTCCTGATAGTTATTTGATGTTGTCAAAAGATGGCGTTAATTTACCATTATCGTTAAAAGTACCATAACATTATCTCTCTTGATAAAAATGTCTCGCAATACACTGATCTATATAAATGGATAGGCGATTGTTTGGAAATGACAGCTTCGTTTCGATTTAAACGCATTTTGATGTGAGTAACAGTTAACTTGGGCTATATTATTTAATTTCCAGATGCCAAGCTACCATGTAGGAAAGAAGAAAACAACAACACTGAATCCAGTGCTAGCGATGCAATATTACAATTTAGAACAATATACATCGTTGAAGGACAGATTGATGGAACATCACACAGCTCATACAACTCCTGTAGACATTATGACGATGCACACTGAAGAAAACATCACAACAACGACACCTGGCGGATTGAGAAAGAAAACACTGAAAGACGTACTAAAATATAATAATATCAAGATTGCTAGGAAAAAGAAGTTAAAATATATGAGATAAATGTTAAAACTTTGGTAAAAATAATATCGCTTGTCAATTAGAATAATTGATTTTCGTCTTTGATGTTTTACCTTTAGGAAGTTTCTGTTTTTTTTTTCTTTACGTAATCATTAAGTACGTTACGTACTCCAATGTAAATCTTACTAATCTTAATTCTTACTAATATTATAAATGCCAAAGTTTAGATGGATGGATGTTTCTTAGAGTTTGTAGTCTGAACGGCTGAACGGATCTCGATGAAATTCAGGACAGTTGTAGAGGATACTCTGGAAGAACACATAGGCTATTTACTTTTGTTTTTTTTAATTCCGTGCAGACGGAGTCGCGGGCGAAAGCTAGTATAAACATAATAATCTTACTTCTTACTAATATTATCAATGCGGTGTATGGATAGACTTATGTTTGTTAGAGTTTGTAGCCTAAACTAAACAGTTATCGATGAAATTTGGCAGAGATGTAGAACATTGTCTGGAACACATAGGCTACTTACTGTTAGAATCGGGCATCGGCATCGGCTGGCTGCTACCATTGCAGTGGAAATGTGGACTCTGCGTCACACACCCTGGCGGTATGCTCTGCTCGGCAGCCTGAACGGCTAGTCTTGGGGCAACACATTGGGTCGGACCTGTCTCTGCCTACTCTTATATCAGCGATGTTAAGCGGGACTGAAACGTAGAGAGCAGTGGCTTTCTTTTGCGAGGCTGTTATGCAAAAAAGCTGCTGAGCAAGCTCGGGAGAGGGAATATCTCGCCCAAAGACGCCGCGGAAGACCTCGCAATGTTTCGTGAGTGTTGCTTCTAAAATTAGTTAGGAGTGTATTTGGGGCTCTCTGATGCATAGGATAGGGCCCTAAGCACGAGTACCGAGGCTCCGAGGTGGCATTTAACAAGTTAGTTTGCATTCTTATTTAAAGTAAATGCATAGTAAAATTATAATTCAAGGCTTCAATTAAAGATTTTAACATTCGGTTCAAGATGAACATATCTATAATAAATAAATATAATAAAGCGTAAACACACATTTCTTTGTTGCCTAAGATGTCAGCAATTACAGCATATTTTTGAATAATTCTTTTTTTAATAAAAAGCCCTACACTTACGTCAGGCTTAAGGCTATATTTTTCACGCCTTTAAACTTAGGGGGTAAATATTTAGGATAAAAAGCCTTATGTGGGAAAGAGACCATAAGTTGCTGCCAACATCAAGGAAGCAAGATTGCCATGGTTTGTCATAATATTATGTTATTTTGACAATTACAATTGATAATTTGACAAATGTAAACAAAAAAATAAAGTTTTTATAATTCCACGCGGATGAAGCCGCAAGGGCACAGCTAGTCTTCTATAATCAACCTGCATCAGGCAACTTGTACTTACCTGTAACAAAATAAACCATTGATTATTACATTTATAATCTGTTCGGTTTCTATTAAATTTGTAATGTTTATTTTGAAATAGGTTAAATAATGTTTGCTATATAAATGGATGGACTTTTAATCCGATTAATTAAGTGGTAAACGTTTAAGTGCTTTGAAATGTTATTAATTTTTCAAGTACACTTCATCATCATCTTCCTCCTTATCCTACTCCCGTAGGGTCGGCGCAACAGGTTTTTGTCCTCCATAACTCTATCATACGTCATCTCAATCACTCCCTTTTTGATCATGTCACCTTTCACGCAATCCATCCATCTCTTTCTAGGTCTACCTCTACCGGTGTACCCTTCCAAACTCATACCTCACATTCTCCTTATTACATGCAATTCATCCCTCCTCGTAACATGCCCATACCATGCTAACCTTTTACTCCTTACCTTCTCTACCACTGGGGCTACTCTCAAACTTCCTCTAATATACTCATTTCGTATCTTATCCAATCGCGTCACCCCACACATCCATCTTAACATCCGCATTTCCCTCCTTTCATCCGTCGCTTTTACTGCCCAACATTCAGATCCATACATCATGACCGGTCTTACGATGGTCTTACGACAAGTACACTTATAAATTAATTAATCACAACCAAATAACTATTTCGACTAAACAAATTTTAAAACAATCATTGAGCTTTATAAGGTACGACTAACGTTTTATAATAAAATATTAAATACTAGCTGTTGCTCGCGACTTCGCCCGCGTGAAATTGAAAAATAGCCTATGTCACTCACAGATAACCTTTCTAACGATAAAATATTTTTTTAAATCGACCAAGTAGTTTTTGAGTTATTTTAATACATACAAAAATACAAATCTTTCCTCTTTATAATATTATAGATAAAATATTTAAAACATCTAAGTCAGGGAGAATAGAAATGTCACCAATTGTTTGTAGACTTGGCCAGTTTATAAACTCACTAGTTATATTGTAAACTGACTGAGATTTTGCAAAGAGACGAAATGATCAATTCCATGTAATTTATAATACATATTTTTAATGATATCAAATTGTAAAATTATATTTACTTTATAAAATTGCTGTCAATTGCCCAGTGAATTTATAATCTGTCGAATTTAACAATGAGTTACTCGAAGCTTGCTTGCAATAAAAGCTAACATTTTCTATTTAGAGCTTTGAAAGCTTAGGAAAAGGAGATTATATTTGAAGTACTTTAAAAGTTGCAGTGAGCTTAATCATACGTCGCGTAAGACGCTTAAAGTTGTATTAACTTTAAAGTTCCATTTCCACTTACATTTAAAGTATTTTCGAGTTTTTTTTTATTTCAGCATGTTATTAAACGAATTTACAAGTAATCCTATCAAACCAAGAATTGTTAATATTATGTTACTAATCTTATTAATATTATATTATAAATGCGAAAGTTTAGATGGATGGATGGATAGATGGATGTTTGTTAGAGTTTGTAGCCTAAACGGCTGAACGGATCTCGATAAAATTTGGTATAGATGTAGAGGATAGTCTGGAAGAACACATAGGCTACTTGCTTTTGTTTTATTTAATTCCACGCGGACGGAGTCGCGGGCGAAAGCTAGTAAAGAAATAAAACAAAAGATATCCGAAGAACAAAAAGCTAGTTAAAAATTCAACAAAATAGAAAAAAAAACTCGTGTAACGGATAAAAAAAACAGTTAAAGTAAGATATTTGACCCAATTGTGATAACGAGGGCCGACCGCGGCTTACAAGATTGTACAAAGGGCCGATCGACGCTAACTGAAAGGCCTTGCGATCGGGAGATAAGAAAGAAGCTGATGCGGGACTAACTGATCTTATTTTATTTGTAAACATTTTATTACATACGCTATCAATCCATCTTTTCCTAGGCATCAAAAAGGACGTTTTTTGGTTTCTGATACTAAACTAGGGTTGTAGCGCACCTCTGCTTCCGCATCCGCAAGTGCGGAACTTCCGCAAGAAATGATAACTGTGCATCCGCTTCCGCTTCTGTTATTTCTTATGCGGAGTTATAACGGAGGTTAATAAACGTCGTTAACGCGAGAAGAGCGAATAGGTATCGTTTATGCGGCCCGCGCGGACGTGCTCGGTCAACTAGCAGTTCACATTTTCGACTCATACGCGCGTTGTCGTTGAGATTTGATTGTTATTAGTGTGTTGGCAACATTATTATACCAATATGTATTTTGAATTAAAATAGTTTTAGTTTTTATTTATGTAATAAATCGCAATTAATGTTTTATTATTGAGCCCCGCTTCTGCAGAGGTGAAGCCCTTCGCCTCCGCATCCGCATCCGCTTCCGTTAAAATGGCCTCCGTTACAACCCTATATTAAACTTAACTTAATTACTAAATATCTACGTGGCCGAATAATTAGGTTATTATTTAAGTTAGTAAGAGTCATTTAATTTATTTTTCATTACATAGTTTATGTATTAGTTAAAAGCATTTAGTTTATAGAAATAAGTTAATAGTTATATTGTTTAGTTTATGAGTGCAGTTTTTCTCCAATAAACTGCTTCGGCAGTTTGGCGAAATTATATATTTTTGTAATAATTTTAAGCTACTTATAAATAAATTAAAAAAAAAAACAAAGATGCTTCTGGGGAAAATAGAATCATTTGGAATTATCGTACTAAAACTTCGGTTCATCTTCGAGTGCGACGGGCAAGGCTCCGGAGTATCAGGTGGAACGTGCCAGTGCCCCACTCAGCTTGCGCTTCCAACTAAAGCAAACGTCTCTTTCCAGTATTACGACAACACGGGACCAAAAATTCGCGGCGTCAATGCCTACCTACATTCATTATAGATCGTTGTAAAGGATTCAAGCAGTAAGAATCCGTAACAGTTTCAACTCGAAATAATGCACCGCTTGATCGGTGCAGTAACAAGAGCCTGTATAAGATAAGCGTGAAGAGGTAACTCTACGTTTCGTCTTATGAGAGCCCCTTTCCACAATTTTCTAACTGGACTGGAAGGGAATTTAGCGAGATACTAGACGGGTTTATCTAATCTATACTAATATTATAAAGAGGAAAGATTTGTATTTTTGTATTTTTGTATGTATTCCATTCACGTAAAAACTATTGGGCCGATTTCAAAAATTCTTTCACTATTAGAAAGGTAATTTATCTGTGAGTAACATAGGCTACATTTTATTAATTTCACGCGGGCGAAGAGTAAGTGATATGCATGTGCATACATTAATAATTGTTGTTAGATACTAAAAGAAAGTTTGTAGAAAACGTAGTAGGAAATCTTTCATAGACAATAAGAATGATGACGTCATAAAAGACACAAAGGTTGGCGTAACAAAAATTTTATGTTATCCGCCTGCCATTGAATTTTATGTCTTGACACACATACATAAAATATATTGTCCGGTAACAATTTTAAGACGCTGTTATTTTCAACGCTTTTACAACTATTATTAAAAGGATTTATTTGATATCAAAATGGCTTTGTCATATGGAGGTCTTTTAGATAATACAATTCATCTAAATTTAATTTGTGTTAAGTCCCGTCCGTTTATATTATGAAAAACACAAGCAATATTTGAATTGACTATGGTACAGTCATCTGCATAAATATTTATACACTTTAGAGTTCCAGATGGTTATGCACTTCCGGCTAAGAATACATGTTATTGACGGACGCGTACACATATTTTTGAAACCGAAGGTCTACAGAATCTTCTGATGCTCTCAAATGTTATATATTTATACAGCTGACTGTACAACGAAGCAAATTCGACTAATGTGCCAAATTTTTATTCATTACTTATCTTTGCCTTTGTTTATATCTATACTAATAATATAAAGAGGAAAGATTTGTGTTTTTGGATTTTTGTATGTATTAAAATAACTCAAAAACTACTGAGCCGATTTCAAAAATTCTTTCACCATTAAAAGCTACGTTACCACTGAGTAACATTTACTATTTTCTTAAAGTTCACGCAGATGAATTTGTCTTCCTAGTATTTAATAAAAACATATAATATTTACTTTTATTTACAAGCACCCTAAATAGTATTACATTCCTAAATTATATACCCTATATAATAATATAATTATATACCCCCTAAGTTTAATGGCGTGAAAATATATAGCCTAAAGCCTGACGTAAGTGTAGGGCATTTTATTAAAAAAAGAATTATTCACAAATATGCTGTAATTGCTGACATCTTAGGCAACAAAGTGTGTGTTTACGCTTTATTATATTAGTATAGATTAGTGCTCCTAAAGTTACGTTTAAATTTATTTTTTACTTACTGAATGCAATAGAGATGAATTTGAAAACATCAACGTTAAAAGATACTGATTCAGTAAGTAGTTCAACACGATGTCTTGTTTAGATCAAGAAACTTTAAAATGAGTATAGCTAGCAAACCCAAGATTCTACTAACGAAGTATACAGGGGAAAGTTAGAACTTGATGTTTACTTTAACTCAACTGACAACTTCGTTGCCAGGGTAGTTAGTGCTTTGGTTACTAATGTTTTCGGAATTATAATCTATACTAATATAATAAAGCGTAAACACACACTTCTTTGTTGCAGATGTCAGCAATTACAGCACATTTTTGAATAATTATTTTTTTAATAAAAAGCGCTACACTTA
>LD688946.1:1374966-1388528 GCA_003118335.3 Papilio memnon
CTGTAAGTAGCTATAGCATAAAAAACAATTGCCAGCTGGTAAAAATTAAAGTACACAATACGTACATGTCATTAGTTCCCTAAAGACTTCGTCCTTTGTAAAATCTTTGTGCTCCGTCACTTCGAAACCGTAGTTACTAAATGTAGATTTGAGAGCCTGTACATCTTTCTCCGTCCCGTGTCTCGGTTTGAATCCATCTACATTCTCTTGATTGAATATTATTAGGCAATTCTTTTCGAAATTTTCCAATTCGTACGTCACAGCGTGTTTGGATAATGCTCTTATATTGTATTGTATTATTTCAGGTTCTTCTTGACTTATACTTGGTGAATATATTTTGTTTTTGTCGTAAGGTTCAGGTTCTATGACTTGTATTTGTGGCGGAGCTTTCATAACGCCATCTACCGAAACCCTTGATAAACAATCTGACATGTCTTCATCTGCATTTTGATAATCGAAATTATTGTTAACTATTTTAATTGGCTGTACATCATTTGTTGATTTTTCATCATCATTTTCAAGTTCCTCCATATTAGCGTCGCTATCTTCAGCTGTGGGAGCTTGATTTGTTTTTAAATTCATGTTACCTTTGCCTTTTTTCTTACCTCTACGTTTTCGCACAACATATTCTTCGTCTATACTATTTTCGAAGTAACCATCTGAACTCCTGCGATACATTTTTTTAACTAAATGTTTTAGACTTAATAACACTGGCAAGTTTTTCGCAAGACTGATTATTGAAAGCGTCGTTTGATCTATAAATATCTTATCTAATCAATAATTCGATTTATCGACAAGCATTTTACACCAGATAATACAAAGTACTTACGCCGTGTTGACGCAATGATATATTTTTTGGTTTTGTTGTTACCACCATTATCTAATCGAATCAACTATCACGTTTACTGGGGGGTGCATTTTTAAAGCTTCGCTATAATAATAGGTACCCAGATTAAATTAGGTTTAAGGAAGGTTTAAGGTTTAGGCGAAAATAAAAAATATTTTATTGTATTTAATGAAATGCGCCAGGCAAATAAAAATAGCAATTTACCTCATTTGTATAAATCTATACATTTTAATAAATCTGTTACAATTATCCTGTCAACATTTACAAACAGACTCTCCAAAAAATGTATAAAACACCTTTTCAATCAAACACAAATTTAAAAAAAAATGCATATTATTCTCAGTGTCTATATCCTTTCAAAAAAATTCGGGCCAAATGCCACGAATCTAGGGCCGATTTATGATTGCTTGGCTGTGGCTTGGCTGTATCAATGATCAATGTGCCCGTTTCATTCACTCATTCAATGCACCTTTTTCCACGTTTTACAATAGGCAATTTATTCTTTATCTCAATTCAATAAGGTATAAAACAGCCTGCTCTGTATTTAAAATATTTGTGACATCACCGTTACGCATTCACACGGTTTTACGCAGAATACAGCCAACAGCCAATAATCAAGCCGTAGCTGAACAGTAATTATGTATCACACATTCATACGGGTGGTCTGATATGAATATAAAAAGTGGCTTATTTAATTTTCAATTGAAATTATTGTTTCTGAACAAAGTGATGTTATTATTAAGGTGTTTTAATCTTTAAAAATGTACATTACAACGTAGTATACCGAGTTACAGTTAAAACCGATTAGTTTCATAGGTCTCCGTGTTTATATTAAATTAAAAAAATGTTTAACTATAAGTACCTCACTAGGGAACACCTAGAAGGCTTCGATAATTACAAGGTAAGTTCTATTAATTGTCGCTATTAGAATCATGACAGTGTAACTAAATAAGAGGAAACTTCCGTAATATAACCTAAAACGAATCGATATTTTACGCAACATTAAAATAATTGTACTGTCAAATTTATGTAGAAATTCTCTTCCTGCTTATTACAAGACTAATTTAGTTAAACCTATACTTAACCATATAGTTCATTTGTTTTTTGATTGTTTACTATATTTGTGAATTTGATTTTGAATTACATAATTACTGAAATTAATTTAATTAACGCAAAATAACCGTATACTAACGGTGTTTTTAATGTTATTAAATTTTATATTCTAAAACATTTATATTAAATGTTTTTTTTTTACTTTTTTTATTACAGTACATGGCAAAAGACACAAGTCCCCTAAGTGTTTATGTCATGCATCCATTTTGGAATAAAGTTGTAGAGGTAAGTGGCATTATTTTAATTTAAAAAACTAAAATTAACTTAACCGTTTAGTGTACAGATCTGAATACATACAAGAGCATGAAAATGATCTTGCTTTATTTTTTTTAAGTAAAAGGAAAAAGGAATTAGATTTCAGGCTCATCTTTGTCTATGAGTTCCCGGTACATTCCTGGTTGACCAGAGTAATTAACCAGCCAAGCATGTAGTTGTTTTTTAAGGAAGTTTTGTTCTAAATTTGCAGTTCTGGATGTCCAATTCTGGGTTCATCTGACACCCTGGTATTTAGGATGTCAAATGGTCCATGGTTATGGTTTAATATTGTCTCCTATTCAGTACTAAGTTGTATTCATAAGCTTTACTTATTCTGCGAGGAATTAAAAAATTTAGCTTGTGTTCTTTCAGACTATGTTTGACATTTGTGCCAAATTTCATTGAAAACACCCCCTAGACAAATTGACTTGCGATTAGCTATATCATTAGTCAAAGTGTACAGGAATTAATATGTGACAAGCACATGACTTATTGAATGTTATTGTTCCAAACATTTTTGACTTTTCTATCAGCGATAGCGGTAATCGAAGGTTATTTTGTCTAAAGGGGCAGTAGTATTAGAGATACGTAACAAACATACATTCAGCCAAACTTATATATCTAGCTTTTGTCCGCGCAGGATTCAATAAAACAAAACTAAGTAGCCAATGGGAACACATTTAGACTATCCTCTACATCTATGCCGTTTCATCAAGATCCGTTGAGCAGTTTAGGCAACAAACGCTAACAATCCATCCATCTAAACTTTTTTATTTATAATATTAATATGATTTTCAGTGGACTATTTAATGGAAATTGTCTATAGATTTACATTGGGTTATTTTATTATACTTTACTTTTTTTGTTGCTTTAAAATTTAGTATTAATTGCTTATAACATATAGACTAAGTAAAAACATGACTGGTTAAATTTTTAACTAGTGATTTTAATTATGTCATACAAACACGTGCATATTTTGCATACTAATAATTATCGCTTTATCTATGGCGTAAATATCGTGCGTTTTGCAAATCGCGCCATTTTTGATAACGATGCCCAAATGAAAATGTACCTTATCCGTATGAGAATAAAGTTTATTTTTATATTATTTATGTCATGTATGTTCATTGTGAAAAGTAATTTACTCGAAACCATTATCGTTTTTTTTTATAATCTTATCGTGATAAGTGAACATGTGTTTTCACTGGCCAGTCTTTTTTGTATTACATCTATATGAAAAGTAGATTTTAACTTTTCATATAATGCGGCATTTTACAATCTATTACGTCACAACTACCGCATTCCAGTAAAAGTCGAACACGAAACCTTGGTAATAATGCTGCAAAATGTAGCGTAGTTATTTTGTTAGATAATTTTTCCACTAGTGAATTGCGTAGCAAGATGTCAGTAGGCCCTTTGTACACAAAGCGATGTAAATTGGATCCTGCCGAACTTAAATCAGATTTTATAAAAAATAAAGTAGAATCAAACTATAAAACATAATTAGGTATGTTTCGTTTATCCATATGTTGATAAACCGGTAGATCAAGATTTATTCAAGTTTTACGAGACATGATTTTTCATAGTCATAAAGGAATGTTGGAATTTACTTTATTTAAAACAATTGAATAACGTCGACATCAAAACAAAATTGTAACTAAAAAAACTACTAGCAACGCTGGCTTATCATAATTAGTCCAGCAGTGAAAGGGTTAAATTTGATGTAGAAATAAACTAGCATGCCTATAAAATATTTTTAACCCTCTTCCAAAAATGAGGAAGCTCTCAATTGGTCTGTATGATTTTTAACACATTAAATGCCACCGAATCTCAAGAAAATATTAATCATATCTATACTAATATAAAGAGGCAAGATTTGTATATTTGTATGAATTGAAATAACTCAAAAACTACTGAGCCAATTACAAAAATTCTTGCACCATTAAAAAGCTATGTTATAACTGAGTAACATAAGCTTAACATTTTTGAAGTCGCGAGCCATAGCTAGTTATAAACGAAGGCACTAGCAAACATGATAATAAATCTATTTTTCGCAGCTGGTACCAAGATGGGTCGCACCGAACGTGCTGACTTTCGTCGGCTTCCTTCTTACCGTTCTTGATTTCGTTCTCCTATCATACTATGATTATGACTACTCCGCTGTGAGCACATCGGTACACAACTTGACCAGCCCTGACCAGCCTCTGAACGGACATCCTGAAGTCATACCACAGAAATTGTGGTACCTACTCGCTGCGTTTCTCTTCCTTGCTTATACTTTAGGTAAGTACAATAATTTAACTATAGGTACAGTCGGGGAAACTGGCGTTGTTCCATCTTTGAACAATCGTTTGAACATTTTGACGAGACGAACAAAAACCAATATAACGCAGCTTATAAATGTACGAAAAAAAGTCGGTTAGCGATACTCGGATAGTTTTTTTTTATTATCCCTTCGTTTGCACTCACTGCTATCTAATTAGTTATTGTAGGAAGAGGCGGAGTCTCGTTACAATCAACAAGGCATTTTTTCCTTAAGTGAAACACCGAGGATTTCCGCAACTGTACTTATTAGACGGTCAACGTCGTTAACCCGTGGAAGCCGCGTAGCCACAGCTGTTGCTTCAAAAACTAATAATATTCAGACATTGTTTATTATTCATGCAAAGGGGAATCTGTTAATCTTATGTCCAATAATAAAGCGCAGGAATAAAATAGGGCAGGGGTTGCGAACTATTGGCATGCGACACAATATTTTAGGCACATTACTGATCACAACATCGATTATGTAATGTACCCAATCACAAAGTCGAAATTATATGATACTAGCTGTTGCTCGCGACTTAGCCTGCGTGAAATTAAAAAATATAGCCTATGCTACTCACAGATAAGTTACCTTTCTAATGGTGAAAGAATTTTTAAAAACCCTCCAGTAGTTTTTGAGTTATTTTAATACATACAAAAATACAAATCTTTCCTCTTTATAATATTAGTATAGATATCTTTGACCGCGTTAGTGATTTATTTAGCAAAATGTCATTAGCGTAAAAATTGAACACCCCTTAAGTAGGGGGAAGAACATAGAAGTCATTTCTGGCTGTATGTTTCATTGGCCCTAGTTTTCTTTTTAAAAAAAATGTGATGGATGTAAGCAGTGTAAGCCGACCGTTATAATTGAACGAATGTTTTCGATCCCACAATCGTCTTCGCATTTACATCTAAAGAGATAACACAAGAATAGGTAAATCAATTGGAAGTTTTGATGTCAGAATATACGATAAAAGATAATATTATCAAGATTTGATTGATGTATGGTATTTGGTACTTAAATAGGCCAAATACCAAGGAAATAATTACTTTCGAATTAAAAGTATAATCTATACTATCTATATCTATACTTCTATACTAAAATAATAAAGCGTAAAAACACACTTCTTTGTTGCCTAAGATGTCAGCAATTACAGCATATTTTTGAATAATCCTTTTTTAATAAAATGCCCTACACTTACGGCACGCTTTAGGCTATATATTTTCACGCCATTAAACTTAGGAGTAAAAATTTTGGATAAAAATCCTAACGTGGGAAAGAGACCATAAGTTGCTGCCAACATCAAGAAAGCAAGATTGCCGTTATGTCATGTCATTTTGACATTTGTTAATTTGACAAATGTAGGTAAACAATGAAATAAAGTTTTTATAATTTCACGCGGATGAAGCCGCACGGAAACAGCTAGTTTAATATATTTTTTTAACTATCGTGGCAACTAAAGTTGTGTCGTAAATCATTATTGTTTTGGTCCACAGAAGTAATACGCCCAATAACAAAAAAAAAACATTAAAAAAAAATTCACACGTGTAATGGAAAGAATGCAAGACATTGAATCTTACTTAAGCTGCTATAAGGCTTCTTTAAGTATATTTAAAGGTTGCCCTTAATACTTTCAGTTAGAAGGATTACAAAAGCAAAAGCGTCATTTCCAATCCTATCCATTTATACAGATCAGTGTATGTGAGAAGCCGATAAGCCAGTGATTCTCAACCTTTTTTTTGTTGCGGCACATATTTCACGATTTCAACATTTAGCGGCGCACAAAGAAAAAGATAAAAATTACTTACTACAACACACTGCATAAATAGTTTATGACAAAAATATGTGTCTGTGCCGCGGCACAGTGGTTGAGAATCACTGCAATAAGCCTTCAGGCCAAAGTTGTGATTTTTACATTCCTGGACATTCTGTATTTGTTTTATCGCACTACTAATCTTTATAACTGATGTCGTTTTAACTACTTACGAGTATTTAACTGTTCGTTCCAGATGGTATTGACGGAAAACAGGCAAGAAGAACGCAGACATCTGGACCTTTAGGGGAACTTTTTGATCATGGTCTAGACTCGTATTCCGTTTTTTTCATACCAGCCTGTCTTTATTCTATATTTGGAAGATGGGATTTCTCTATACCGCCTATTAGGTAAAGTATATACGTATATAAATTAAGTAAAAATGATGTCAAATGATTTTAATACTATTTATTACCAGAATGTACTATGTGATGTGGAATCTACTCCTCAACTTCTACTTGAGCCACTGGGAGAAGTACAACACAGGGGTGCTCTTCCTACCCTGGGGGTATGACTTCAGTATGTGGGTAGGTTCATTATTTTTTTGTCTACTTTTTTAACTCTTTTTGAACACCCTGTATACACTAAACTATTGTATACTATTACCATTTTGCCAATATCTAATATTGTTATTGGTCAAATATTTAAACTTTTACAATTAAATCGCCCTGTATAAGAAAAAGAAACCGTTATTAATATAATTTTCAATATCTCTATCAATATTAACACAATAATAGCAAAACTCGTCAACTGAATATGGTCAATGTAAAAAACTTGAAGCATTTTTTCCCAAAAACATACCAAATTTTCAGTACAGAAACACTTAATTTTCGTGAACTAGAAAAAATATCCTATAATTTCACTATAAAAACCACCCTGTATTCCAGGCATCGACCCTCTTATTCGTATGGACAGGTGTACATGGCACAGGGTACTACAAGCGGTACATATTTGGCTCCTACACCCTCGCCAATGGCTTCGAATGGCTCATATATGGCACGGGAATATTCACCAATCTCCCAGTCGCATTGTATAATACTTACCGGTGAGTTATACATCATTCATTCACTCACAGATCGTACACTTTACATTGTAACAATGTTCAAATTCATTCAAAAATAACATATTACTTATGTTTGGAATCATTCGTTCACAGACCACACTATTTATTTATTCTTTCGTAACATTAAAACGCGATATGTTCAATCATTCAACTCAGATTAAAGAAACCATGTATTGAAAGATTCAATCATTCGATCACAATTACATACACATTAATCGCTAATTTCATTCATTCGTTCATAGATCGTAAAGTTCTTATCATGAGCTCACTATACATCCCCACTAAGGAAGAGTCTACCCTAAATTAGGGGTAAAATTAAGAGGTCATCATCATCAACTTACCCTTATCCCTTATCGAGGGTCGGCACAGTATGTGCTACTCTTCCATACATGTCTATCAGCCGTCATATCTGAATCCACTCCCTTCTTAAGTATATCCTCTTTCACACAAACCATCTATACTTTCTTCAGTCTTCCTCTTCCTTTGTAGCCATCCACATTCATTCTTAACACTCTCTGGTTTATGTCCCCATCGTCTCTTCACATAACATGTGTAACCATGCTAACCTTTTGCTTCTTTTGGGTGAAATAAAGAGGTAAAGTTTCCATACTGATGTCAAATCATTCGTTCACAGATCATACACTCTACGTACCGGTAAGATGCGTTCATTCAGCGAGGCATTACGACCGTTATGGTCTATCCTTGCGGTGTTCACAGTGACCACATTCTGGGTACACAAATCTCCAGCACTCCCGGATTATGATCTCAGAGCTGTTTTCTTACTAATAGGAACTATATTTAGTAATGTTGCGGTAAGTTATTCTTATATGTGACACTTATAACTTTTGCCCGCGACTTTGTACGTTGAGTAGCATTATTTTAATTGCCACTGATTAATGTGAAACAAATACTAAGTTTTAAGTGAAGCTTACTACAATAAATGAGTGAAAACCGCGTCCAAATCAATTAAGTCGTTTATAAGATTAACGCACACGAACACACAGACAAACCTTCATTCCTTCATCAATTATGTTATATAGTCTAAACCACTTTGGCCCCTTAGATTAGACTAGCTCTTCCCGTGCGGCTTCATCCGCGTGAAATTATAAGAACTTTATTTTATTGTTTACATTTGTAAAATTTGTCAATGCAAATGTCAAAATTCAAATGCACAAATCATAACTAAGGATTTTGATATTGGATAATAATTACTGTTACCTGTACAACCTTGCTTCCTTGATGTTGTCAGCTTGTAGTTTTGCCTCTTTCCCGCATGACTGTTTTTTCCAATTAATTACCCCTTAAGTCTAATAGTGTGAACATATATAGTCTAAATTGTGGCTTTGTAATAAAAAAAGAATTATTGCAAAATAGACTCTAGTTACGCAGTTCGGTAGCTCATTTTATGAATTTATCGAACCATAAGCATTATCGAAAGGTTAAGAGTACTTCAGAAACCGCCCATAAGTGTGTTTATGTTTATATTAGTATAGATAAATGTGTATTACAGTGTCGTCTGATAGTAAGTCAAATGAGTGGTCAACGTTGTGAGGCGATCAATTGGTTAGTATGGCCGCTGTGCGCGTGCGCAGCTCTCGCGGTCGCACAACCTATCTATGAGGCAACACTACTGTACATGATCACCGCGATCAGTGTTGCCGCACATCTACACTACGGTGCTTGTGTTGTGAGTATTATTTAAACAACAAAAGAACTATTAATCCCTCAGGAAATTGACACTTCTAGGATAAATCCAATGTGTTATTCCAGGCTTTGTTTATCTGTGCCAAATAGCAATATGTTGAGCTATTGCAGAATTATCGTGTAAATATGAAAAAATATTATCCCACGGGAATCGTTAGGATTTCCGGGATCAACTTAGCCTATGTCTTCTTCCAGACTATCCTCTACATCTATTACAATCATCGAGATCCGTTCAGCAGTTTAGGCTACAAACTCTAACAAACAAATTAAATTTTTAATATTAGTAATATAATATTAGTTTTTTACCTGTGACTTTGTTTGATATTAACATAGTAAGTAGTCTATGTGTTCTTCCTGTTCTCTGTGACAAATTTCATTGGTATCCGTTTAGCCTTTTTGGAGATTTGTAATAAATCCATCCATTTTGTTTTAATACAATATTAGTACGAATGTAACAAACAAGCTTGCAAGATAACACGATCACACACAAGACACGTGTCAAGTGGGAAGGATGGGAAGGGGAATATAGGAAGGGGAAATATCCTCTTTATGTACGTCCCCTCTTTAGATTAAAGAATCTGCATTTACGAATGTCTATGGGCAGCTGTTGCTATTTTCTCTAATTCAGGTGCCATACTCGTTTGCCTTATGATATAAAAAAAAATGTGTTCAACTCGGATTATTAAAAATGTGTTTTTTCCAGGTACGCCAAATGTGCGATCATTTCAGAATAAGCTGTTTCCATATAAAGCAACGTTCAGATTGACTCTTAGATGACAATGCGTGTTAAGATGACATGACACACCGTGACATAGTTGCATTTGCTAGACAAAAATCTGACCCGGTCTGAATTAAAAACATAATATTCTTACTTAATGCAAAATTAACTTAGACAATCCTCCATAATAACATAAATAGGCTAATCATTTAATTTGGTGCCGGCAGCCCAAGTTTAGTCCCTTTTTCTTATAAGGATGGGAAGGGAACGCGAATTTAACGAAATATCCTCTTTATGTGCGTCTCCTCCGTCAATTAAGGGTAGGTAACGCATCCGCTATTGCGCATGTCTGGACAGCGGTCCCTTCGCCAGTTTGGCGGATTCAGGTAGCCGTTTGCGTGTTTGCCAACTTATAATATAAAAAAAAATAACGCAAACTAAATTACATATAAGATATGAAAATTATTTGATATAATAGTTTTTTTGTCAAACAGAACGTTTTTGATTGCCATTTAAAGGTCATTAATTAAATTTTTTTATTAAAATGAATAAGTATCAATTGATCATATATTTAAAGTAATAATTTATTAAATATATTTGTATGTTAGATGTGTTTGTCTCTTTTAGATATCATGCTCGAAGGACCAGAATCATATTTTTTGACATTTTCATACTTTTCTTGACACGTCTTCTAATTTTAAAGAAAAGCATTTTCAACTATGTTTTTACGTTCACGGTGTACATATGACATGTGAAATTCTAACATTTTTGAGGTTATAAACTAACCGTCAATAAAATGTAAAATTATACATGTCTATATGTATTATGTTGTGTTATTTACAAATAATACTGTACATGAAGTGTAACGAAATCAAAAAGGATAAAAAAAAAACTTTTCAATATGTTAACGGAATACAGTTGAAAATGGCAGGACGCCGCCATTTTGTAACCATTGACAAATGAAAGCAATCATTCGTTCTTTTGATTTTTGTTTTGCCGTTTTTTTTTTAATTCCATGTACATATTATTTTTGAGTGTTTACGGCACGCATTGTCCTTTTTAATATTTTTAAGTTTTTTTTATATTTTTTAGAGGTACGCGCTAAAATAAAGGTTGTGCTAGTAATAATTGTTTAGCACTATAAGATTTGATTCAAAGTATTAATAATTTTAAATCACAACTAATTTATAGTTTTTCTATTGAGATTATTAAATATTTGCATAATGAGGAAAGGAAATTAGCGCGTACCTCACAGATTTAATTTCTAAGTTGAATTAAGTTTTAATGCAATATTTAATATGACCGATCAATAACTCGTAAAAATCGAGCCAAAGAAGTACATGCTTATCTTTTTTAATACATTTTTAATTTTGACTTTAACCTTTTTAAATCGTGTAATATAAGTATTATATAAGTCCACCGCTTTTTAGTAAACGTTATTTTTTTATTGATTTTGTCATATTTTAATACGGCTATTTATTGATTTTAGTAAATTATATTTTAATATATGTAAATCTAAAGGCAATTAAAGGGTTAGGGGCTCGGAGTATTTTTTTGACCGACTTCCCAAAAGAAGGAGGTACTCAAGTCGTCTGTATGTTTTTTTTTTAAAGTATGGTTATCATGTAGTACAATTTTTAATGAAAAACTAATAAGTAGTTTTTGAGTTAACTACAAGGATCTGTATGCATTCATTGATTCTTTAGGGGAGTTCAACTACCCCCTTTGCCCCTACTTGACTATCCATGTCCAAAGGTATGAAAGAATGAATTAATCAAATTATTTAAATATTGTATTGTAATATATGTTTTTTTTTTATTTTGATTAACCCTTAAATGCATCTTGTTCCCAAATGTATCCATACCACGTTTTACGTTCTTTTATTGAAGTCGTGTGATATGTGTTTCCGAACGCACTTTGACGACCATAGATAATATATATTGAGTATTTTCTTCATATTTTTTTCATAATAAATACCTATTTTTTTTTGTTATATTATGTTATATGTACCTAAATACTTTCAAAGTCCTAAAAACCTTGCATTTAAGGGTTAAACAAAATTAATTAACAATTTAATGACGAGTACAAATAATTTTAAATAACACACTTGAAAGTGGATCTAAACATTATTTTCAATTAACTTTCTTGTTTAAGTTTATAACTTAAAATTAAGTCATTATCAATTTCAATGGATGTAATATTTGACATGTTTTAATCATTAGTAAATATCAGCTTACAAAATGAATGTCGATGTAAAATGACGTCATCGAATTCAAGTCTCTTATTGTGGTCGTGTAGTAGACGATTTTTTTTTATTTATTCCGTGTTTATATTTAAATGTATCAGCATGAATCTCTTTTATTAAAGAGTAAATTGTTTATGTCGCCATTTTGTTCTAAAATTGACCACAGTGAAAGATATTAATGTGCCTGGCTGTATAATAAGATCGTGTTATTTGTTAAAAACAATCATTATCGACTTGCCCTTGTCCTTACATAGGGTCGCCAGAGTAAGCTGCTACATATTTCCATCAACCGTCATATCTGAATTCACTCCCTTAACCCATAAATGCATCTTGTTGCCAAATGTATACATACCACGTTTTACCTTATTTTAATGAAGTGTGGTATGTGTTTCCGAACGGCCTTTGATGACCATAGATAATAAATATATTGAATGCTTTTTATAATACCTATTTTTGTTATATGTAACTAAATACTGTCCAGGGCGCAATAAAGGGTTAAGCACCGTCTTTCACACAATCCATCCATGCATTCTTCGGTCTTCGTCTACCTTTGTAGCCATCCACATTGGATTAACACATTCCATTATCAAGAGAAATATTAATAATGTAATTTTTAGCTATTATATAATATTCTTATTTCAATGTTTATCTTTTTTTTGTAATATTATAATTAGTCACAAATTATGTACAATTCATTTTACATAATGCAAACAAAGTACATGAATGTAAGAAAACTTCCCAATTTGGCTTTGTTATTTAACCCTTAAATGCATTGTTTTTTATTGCGCCCTGGAAAGTATTTAGGTACATATAACAAAAATAGGTATTTATTATGAAAAAACACTCAATATATTTATTATCTATGGTCGTCAAAGTACGTTCGGAAACATACCACCCGTCTTCAATAAAATAACGTAAAACGTGGTATGTATACATCTGGCAACAAGATACATTTAAGGGTTAAATAGCCCGTTAGTAAGCTTAGGCACGCTAAGTTTTGGCTTAACACTACTGTAACACGAAATAAAATGATATTTAATATATTTATTTGTTTTATTTCTCCTTATAGAGAATATTGCCTATCAAAACTCTTGAACTATATCCATCTCTTTCATTCTGGTAGAAAAACAGAGATAGCAAATTCATATAAAATGCTAAAGGTTTTTGCGCATATGTCAAATTTAATTTGAGTACAATTTAAAATATCAACTATTAGCTGTTGCTTGCGACTTCGCCCGCGTGAAATTTAAAAATAATAAAAAATGTAGCCTATGTTACTCAGTGATAACATAGCTTTTTTGTAAGTGACCCAGTACTTTTTGAGTTATTTCGATACATAACAAAATACAAATCTTTCTTCTTTAATAACATTAGTATAGATAAGTAATGCAATAATTTTGCAAAAACACTGTTAAGATATTTGCACAAAAAATGTTTTAATATCTTACAAAAAATACATTTATATGAGAAAGTATACCACATAGTGCAAAGAAATG
>LD688946.1:1411707-1422886 GCA_003118335.3 Papilio memnon
CAAAATATAAATACATCTTTCTAACAATCATTTCCTGATTTATATTACCCAATAAACTTTTATAAACAGAAAAGTTGGCATCGTGATAATTTATAAGATTTGTTGATACTTTGCCAAAACGTTTTCCGACAAGATTATTTTAATATTATCTGCATTGTTGTCTTCCGTTTCCTGTGTTAAATATAAATAATTATTTATCTATACTTCTATACTAATAATATTATAAAGAGGAAAGATTTGTATTTTTGTATGTATTCGATTCACGTAAAAACTACTGGGCCGATTTAAAAAAATCTTTCACCGCTAGAAAGCTAATTTATCTGTGAGTAACATAAACGTAATTTATAAAAACACATGTACTCGATTAGCAATAACTAGACTAAGGTCGAATCCAGCGTTGGCGCCAGGGGGGTCACATAGTCGTGGTCAAGTCAAGAGCTTGACAAAATATATAAATATACATGTAAATATATTTTGTCAAGCTCTAGATCCTCCCCCTGGATCCGCCGTTGAACTAGGCTTTATGGGTCAAGTACGTTCCTATAACAGATTTTTATATCAAATTCAGACTTCCTTTATTAAAATTAAAATTGTAAAATAATGGAATGAAGAGAGATTTTGTTTGTTATATAATCTCATAATAGCAGGATGATTTTCATAATGTTTACAATTTCTTGAATTGAAAGCGATTTCGCTTTTGATTTACGTATGTCTTCCTGTTTCAACTGACGTAGGTATTTCTATTTTTGTTCTCGTGTAATCACACTAAGTACCACGTGCATTTACGTCTTATTAGAACATCACTAATACCATAGTAATAGAGGGTAATTCAAAACATGCAAGTCACTTAATTCATTGACCTAACATTGGTAGTCTTATATTTAAATTTTAATAAATGAAATAATAAGCACCAATTACATATTCAGCGCATGTACTTGACACTACACATGTGAAAGCATGTGACACAAATCTGTCGATGCCAATAGTCTTAGCCAATACTCCTGGCTCCTGGCAGAGTTCCAGACAAACGCGTGACGTCAACAGCGAGACGGCGGGCAAGGTGGCAACGAAAATAACGCCATTAATTTCGCGCCCGTGTTTTTAGCGTGTCTATGGTTTTCTGTTTATTTTCACATCGTATTAGAAGGTTTTTATGTGTTACGAGTTAATTTATTACTCTGTAGTTGTGGATTAACGATTTTTGAGGTAGGTTTGGGAACTGAATATTATTTTAATTATTGCTAAAATGCGATATAACCAAATAATTGTTTGTTTAACAAATAAGCAGCGAACAGACTAACCCGATGCGGGCCAGCGTGGTTGTCTATGGCCTGGTCAGCCCTAATTTGGAGTAGGCTCCGAGCCTCGAGATTGGGGTGGTATAGCTGATGATGAAAAAAAAACGATTTTTTTTATGACGTGGAATACTTTAATTACGTTATTTTAAATGTGTACTTTCACAAGTAGACTATAGACTATTGAGTATTTAGTAACTAAGAAATTGGATTGTAATATTTTTTTTTATTTCATACAACAGAAGTTATTATGAGCACTATACCAAAAAGGACGAATGCAAAACTAGCTAAACTATTTTACAAATATGCGGATACAACTCCCAAAGATGGGACAAAAGATATAAAGGAACAGAAGCCTGAAGAAGAAAAGAAAGAATCTGAATCATATCCACCTTATAATTTTTCATGGTTTGTGAAGGGAAAAGTTGCGGCCATGGGCTGGCCGCAAACCATAGAGAATTTGAATTATCTAGTTGACTCCGGCATCAATCATTTGATTACTCTGTCACCAGAAAAGTTGCCGCCAATTTACGATTTGGACAGAAAATTAAAATGGACTGAAATCGGTATTAAAGAGTTTGGGGCGCCTACTTTGAAGCAAATTATAAAATTTATTGAAATTTGTGAAAGAGCGGAAATAAAGGGAGAGGTAAGGAAAGAATTTAATGTATTTTTCATCTAACGCTCCTTAAAATTATGAGCTAAAATTAATTCATTGGTAGGTAAATAAATTGATAACACGACGAATAATTTAAACGTTAATTTTTTAATTGGTTAGTGTCTTGAAAGTTATCTTAGTTCTCTTTTATTTTACTACTATTTAAATATAAAATTATTTCATCTCGAGAGTTACAAGACGTATTATTTATGCGTTATGCACTAACTTGTATTCTAACTGCCATCTGTGGTGGCGTCACATTAGTTTCTAGTTTACATTGCACATATAGAATACAAAATTGATGAAACATTATAATCAAAATCAATATCTATAGTTTCGATACGTCTAATTATGACGCTGTTGTAGTAGTCGCTGGTAACAGTATATTTAATACATTTCAAATATTTATTTATTTACTAAAAAGCGTATATTTTGCAGATAATTGGCGTTCATTGTCGCCATGGACGCGGGCGCACGGGCACCATGCTCGCGTGCTATCTCGTACACTTCAGAAACATGGCTCCCGAGCGCGCGGTGCTTACTGTACGAGTACAAAGACCCGGTAACTATTACCAGTGTTTACTCGCGGCTAAAGCTGCGCTTGCGCAGTGTCCCTCTGTACAGCTACCCCTAACATTGTGTTCAACTCGTGAGATGTTACGACCCGACAAAGAAGTGTGCCTAAAAGAGCACAATTACTAACTTTCTAGTGAGAGAACTGTGAAGGGAAAATCTAGGAATCTGGTATTTGAAAATACTTTTTTAGGTCATATGAAAAATCTACTACTCTCAGATTATCGATTAATTAGTAAAACAAAAATTTAAAACATATATTTTTTTATTTTAGGATCATGTGAAACTTATGAGCAAGAGAAAATTGTCTGCCACTACCATGATTGTGTTCGAGGCACAATAACTAAACCTGACTATCGACTGGTAGATGACAAGGTCTACTTTGATTGTTCCATGAAGTATACATATCCTGACGAGGATATAAACAAAGGTGACGTAGAAGATGACATAGATGTTCCTAAATTGACATTTGAAAAGTTGGACGTAGCAGACATCATAGAAAGGCACTCAAAGGAGAATAAATCAAAAGCAATGGTTATTAACCATAAAATTTATTTCTAAACAATATTTGAATTATTAAAGAAATAAAAGATTTTATGCCAAGTTCACATTCATTTTTATTCAATTAACATTTCAACTTAATTTTAACACAATACCTCCCTTTCATACCAAAACAAAGTAAACCTTATGAATCCGTATACCTTCTGATCTGGCAGCCGAGAAGACCAGGGTGTGCCCAAGGTCTAGGTACCACGGTGAGAGATATGACATTTTGGTCCCTTCTTACCCTGACCTCTATCCTCTGACCCACGGAATGTGACACTATTTGATTCACTTGTGTCACATCGGAGAAGTTACTGTGGTTGACAGAACCAAACTGAAGGATTTTGTCATTTACTAATAAACCCTGAAACAAAAGTATAGATATTTTATGACTTAAAAGTACATGTAAATCTCTGAACTAGTACACAGCCTTGAATGATTGGACTGCGGCTCGACAAAGTACTAAGTGTGCTGATCTTTTAGCTACATCATTGATCTGCACATTCGCACAGCTGATATGCAGGTCATCCTCATTTCTACTTAAAATAGAACATTCTCAAAGTCCTAGTCAAGTACTCACCGCAAGATCAGCGGGGGAGCCATCATGGACAAATCCTACAATAGCAAAACACCGATCTTCAGTTACAGGTCTGTTAATACCGTTCATAGCATGTCCATTAGCGTATGATGCAGAAGTGGCTTGCTGCGAAGTACCAGTGTTACTTGAGCCACGGAACTCAGAATGAACTTTACATAGACCATCTTCTATTCTCTTCATGATTGCCTTGTGATCATTTTGTAGACCTAAAATTACTCATTTTAGGAGAAAAGCATACTATTGCCATGCGACAAGTAAACAATATAGACTGGTTATAAAAGTTGCTTAGTCATTTGCCGTGGTACTTACATATAATTTGATGCCGGGCGTGTCTAACTTTGTACACATCAATGTCGCTACGCGGATATCCATCACTGTCCACCAGAGAATCGTGCATGCCCACATTATTCGACTCAAGGATAGCTGTTTGCTCACGAATTTCTCTTTCGATTCTATCTTTCTCTTCAATAAGTTTCATTACTTGATCTCGTAACGGGCCATCCATACTAATTCCAACCATTTTACTGGGTCCTTTCTATCTTTTTATGAACTTTATTTAATAAATCGGTTCAAATACAAAGAAACTATCGTTTTTGTCTGTAATTGTTTTTATTTTTTCAGTTTCGAATTGTCACTGTCAAATCAAATGCCAAAACCGGAAACATTTTTGTACTTTTTTTCATTGAACCTTAGTGTTGCAATACGAAAACATAACAAGAAATGGTCTATAGCGTAACCTTAAAGAAACTGTTATCAAATAACTGCTTTTGGAATAACGTTTAAAAATGTAGGGGAAATGAAATAACTTGGTGGCTCGGAACATTGCGCAAGTCTCCAGAACCAGAAGTCAATCTTAGATGGTAACTCAAACAAAAATATTTATTCCACAACAAAAATGAAATATAAAATACTGTCGAGTCTCGCTTCCCCTACAAAAATGTGTTAGACGGCATATCTAGTCTAGTTACAGTCTATTATGAAGCTTGGCAATTAGTCGGTGCCATGAATTTTTAAATGTAATTACTTAATTCTTAAGAGTTTTGCTTATGTTTAGATAGAAATGTGATAAATATTAAGTGGTATTCTTTCAAAATGATGGCGACGCGTAATTGCCAAAGCTTAATTATAGAAACTAAAATAACTACATTTTACATGACGTCTAACACATTTTTAAAGGGGAAACGAGATTCGGCAATTTTTTATATATTTTTTGTGGGATCTCACTTTTTTCTGTAAAATATCCTAATTAAATTTTTGTCGTTGAAAAGCAAATTAGTTTGGACCCTTCTACCTCAGAACACTTTATTTTAAAGTCAAGATAAAATGGTTTTAATCTCAACGTTAAAAAGAAAAAACTCCCTTTTTTGATTTTTTCCTTTACCTATACATTCTTACTTCTACTTATATCAAAAATTTCTAGTTTGTGGGTTTTTCAAAAAAATATTGGTCAAAAAGCCAATAAATTGTTAGTTTCGAGTTTGGACATCATTTTTGTCGTATTATGGTGTTGTTAATGTCTTTAGGCGACGGACATCTCTTAACACTGTTCATTTGCCCCCCTTATAATAATAATAAAAACACACCGAGGTTTATGGAAATAAATGAAACAAAGTAAATAATTGTTATTTGTTTATTCTGAAATCAATAATGAGATTTTTAAAACTGTTGCTCTTAAGAATCATTATTTTATACAAAAAATATTGCAAGCTTAGTAAATTTGCTTTCATTTTATATTCAACAAATACAACAATGATTTAAATAAAAATGACCAGATTAATAGTTTTACAATAGTTACTAATAATAATAAGATTTTAATCGTAAAGTCAGATTTATAATTAAATTAACAAATAAATGTGAGTGTTGGTTAACATTTATAAATGAAGGAAGGTTACATAAGCGTTCTTTATTTTATATATCAAAAGTATTCTAAGCTTTATTAAGGAAATGTCTTTTTTCGACAAGTGTACTTTAGTTACTTCACTTAAAATTAAAGTCCGCTATGGAATTTTTTACTTAGAAGCAGGACGTCCGCGTGTCGAGACTCTGGCGACAGTCTCTCACACCTCCGTCTCCCGCTACGATATCACCTACTCACATACAAAACATTGTGCAGAAATCGTAGTATAAATAAATCACATACGAAAGTATATATACCTAAAATGACAATTGTCAAATTTCAGCATTCATTTGAACAAAAAAACGACAAAAGAACCATGATTGTGCAAAAAAATGAATCAATATATCTATTATCACGTTAAAGGATCACCGACGACTGATTTCCAGCCTGCCACGACGCAGTAGCCTGGCGATACTGCCGCGACGTCCGCGGGAAGGAAACCCGTGGACGGTGATCGAGTATAGTCAATATTCCGTAAACAAAATGGTCCCTAAAGAAATAAATACAAAGAATTCCAACTCTCACTCCCGCGGCCTCAGAGAGACTCTATACGTATTTAACATACAAAAAAAATACACTAACAATTATGGCAACGTCGACAATAAATAAGAATAACGTATTCACAAGGCAATGTACGAAAGAAAATGTCGTTTTGGATTCTACTGAGAATAAATACTGGCAATACGAATAAGTCAGACGTAATTTGCATGGATTGTAGAAAAGCAGTATAACAAGGCAACGAGTGCAGACTTTATGTTCACTACCATCATCGTTGATCCTAATTAAAAGCCACATTCGCAAATTCTTTAAAAGCTTTGCTTCATTCGCGAACAGGTTAATTTTAATGTTAGTATAATCCAATAGACATATCGGCACTTAATGTACCAAGCTAGACCCTTTGACACTTTATTTTTGTTTTTTTCTAGTTTTTTTAATATGCAAATTTTATATCTGGCTAATATATTGTTTAAAAACGCAAATAATAATTTGAAATATATTAATTCTGTATCAAAGCGTCTGTCATAACACAATGTAATATCGGCAAGCGACAAAATTGTGAAATAACTTCTCAATTTTGTCGATTAGTCGAGTCAAAATTCGTTTACAGTCGGAATGGTTCGCGTTTTTCCGTAGTTCGATTCGCCGGAGTCCCGCGTCGTGTCAGAGGCGTAGTAGGAGCTCCGCTATCTGACGCGTCTGACTTCTTTCTGAGCAGTCGCGAGGCGGCGGTCTGCTGGCCGGGGCGCACCGGCGTGCTGCTGCCCGAAGGCGTCCGTTGCCTATACAACCAATATCGCAACTATATTCATGACATCACGAAATTAACATGCATCCCAAAAAAACCCATTCAATATTTTACCTAAACATAAAACTACCAAAAACTCTCATTTACATGTAAAAGAAAGGGAAAGATTTTACCTAGTAAGGTTACTGTTAGTGTGCTGGTCCTTTAGAACCGGTATGCGACTTCGGCCGGGCGTTTGTCCCTCGGCGAAGGCAAACGAGCCGCTCCTATGACGATGTTAGTGTGCATACACGTATAGAAATTTAGTAACAGAATATATTATGTATGTAATATTTACTTGCAGCCCCACATGCTACTGTATTTCGGAATTAACGCGAAAAAGGTAGTTTTTATTAAATTTTTAAATTCTATTCAGTGAAGGTAAAATATTGATATGTTGGTATAAAAGCAATACAAATATGTAGTTGTCAAATACAAGGCAAACAACAAACAGTGCACGTGAGACAGCAATATAGACAGAGAAAGACATTATATTATAATAAAGCAGAAGAAATGAGGTATTGTGACTATGCACAATAATTTTAACATACAATAAGAATTAAGCCTCTTTAATTATTTGTTTATAACAATACGAAATCTCACAGAAACATTCAAAACAACACATATAGCATAGATGTTGTGTTAGGGAAAGCGTGTAATAAAGTGCACATACAAAGCCAGACACAAAAGATAAAATAGTTAATGGTTAATGTAAATATATTATGGCCTTATGAAAACATTCAAGTAGCAAAAAATATACGACGCTTCCTAAAGATGTTGGATGGAGTGCATGTGTTGATTTAAGACGTAAACTGTGAGGAATGAACTGAAAGTGAGAAGCAAAATGATAGCCGAGAAGCATTCGCGAGAGATTGTGTTCGACGAGGCTATGAATGGCGATGCCGTGAATACAACCAAAAGAATCAAACTTCAAACAGCATCAATAAAACAATCGGGCAAAACCATAGCTAACATTGTAGAGGAATGTACCCTTTGCCGTCGCGTTGAGTCGTCTTTGGCGCGTCGCCACTCGACTCGCTCATGTTACTTTCGCATTCATTGTCGCTCGTCATTCCCGATATGCTGAATAGCGAGGAATCATCTTCTGGACTCCTCGGGTCGGATTTCCGCGAAGGATCGTAGGAAGTGGGACTGGGTTCTTGAGATATCTCCCTCGAATGAGATTTACGTGAAATTTTTAAACTTCTGTCGACGGAGGGAGATCTTTGAGATCGGTGACCGACATAAACTGGAATTTTAGTGGATCCTTGGGTTTGGAATGCTGGATGATTGTGTGATAAAGATTTGGGATGTTCAGACGCCACTGAGGACGGCTGGGAATGTGTCGAACTGTTTTTTTAAATCCATTTTCGTATTGCATGCGGGAAGGAAAAATACAATTATTTAATATCATAAAATACATAAACCTTTTTGTATTAATATAATTTTGTTAGATTAGTTATCAGGCTTGAAACGATTTAAGCTGTGTTATGTTCATCGAACTACTTCAACGTGCTTTGTCTTGGCCTAGACGATATAAATTGTACAAAGTTCAAATCCCACCACCAGACAAATAGACTTCCAATAGAACAGCGTCCAGCGAGACCCTGCGTTGATGACATAAGTTGCTATTGTCGTCACTACATACATAAATACCCCATAAGCAAAACGTGCCACTTCAACTCGGTGTATCCCACAAAGTGTTGATCGCAATTTGAAATTTCTAAACTTATAAATTATATAAAGTTATTAAAGAGATTTAGTAAAACAAAAGTGAAGTAACTAATTGCGATCACTACAAAACCCTTTTACAAACAAGGCACGAGCAAACACCAATCAGTGTGTACCTCACGAGCGCCGGCACCGGGGACAGTGTCGGTATACTGGAAGTGCGGTATATCCCTCCACTTGTAAACCTGTCCCGTCACGGGCGAAATGCAAAATCATTATACTCCTCTAATTAAAGTAAGATTTTATGTTACAATTAATAAAAGTTGCCGATTCCTGAGTCAGTTAATAGTAAAATTTAATGTATAAACGTACCTTCCACTAGCCGGAGTGAGTAGTCCAGTGGGTGTCCTGGGCCGCGAGCCTCCGTTGGGCGTGGTGGCGCCGAGCTTGCTGGCAGTGGCCGCCGCGCGAGCTACTGACGCTCTAGTGTTCGTCACTTTACGCATCGGAATGCGAGATGGCGTTGAAACATCGTCTAAAATACATGATTTTACAATGTCAAATATAAAAATCAGTTAATACTGAAGGAGAGTTCTTTGTTTTGCAAAATATAACTTACCAGTACTATCTAAGGAAAGATTTGATCCGTGCCTAGATGGTGGTTTAGATCCTGCTCTTGATCCTGGTCTAGAACCAGGTCTGGACCCTCCAGGAGTTAATGTTGACCTAAGGGAAGTAAAAGAAATGAAAATTATAAGACAATAACAATAAAAAAATGCTTGAAAAAGGGCTATAAGTTTTCAGGGTTAGTGTGTCAATTATAGGATTAAATGTGTGAAGTGTCTTCATTACCTGGGCACGCTCGGCTTCCTATATCTAGTGGTGAGTCCGCCCGCAGTCTCGTTGTCGCTGAGCGAGTCCGGTGTGCCGGCGCTGAGCGAGGAGCGCGAGGCGCGGCCCGCCGCCCCCGTGCCAGACATCGGCACTGAGCGCACAGTGCGTTCCCTCACCTGCACGTATTCATTCTTTGTTAGAAACCCGAAAATATTGTTGAAATTAAAAAAAAAATAGAAATGAAATAGTTAAAGATCAAAAGTTGGAGCAATGAAATTTATATTACTTTGTGTTTACTTCCAATGGATTGTTACGAATTCTATAAGCAATTTTATATGTTTACACTAAATATTGGTGATTATTTGTGTGATTCCTTCAAATACTAATTAACATGCATGCGAAACTAGAATAACTTATTCACCAAACTGAATAACGATATCTAACACAGTGACAGCAATTCACATTATCAAACAAAAACGAGAATCAAATAACAAAACTGAAAATTAAAAGAGTTGCATCAATCGCGGCACTTTCACACTGCCTAAGTAGCGTTACCCAATATCCAGGAGAAGGCTGGTATCCGTGCTGGTGAGAATAGTGGTGGGCCCCCGGCGTCGTGGAACCTTGCGATCTTGAGTGTCCATAAATGAAAGCTTGCTTAGTGCCATGCGTCGAGCCCACGTGCAGCGGGTACGAACACGGAAGCTCTTCCCGTTGCCTTAGAGCCTCAAAAATGGGCCTCAGCTGCTCCATAAATTCTTCAGCTAAACGCACCAATACAAAACCGGGACTTTCATTAAGGATGGCAAGGGAAACACCCATACAATACAAATTCTTTCATAGTGCCAATCGTTTTAACGCTACGCGCAGTTTACGATGTTACGACGGGGAGCCGATTATTTAACACGTTTGACGAACGCGAATCATTTGGTGAACGGGATATGAAGGATGAAGCGGGAAGGATAAACGAGATATTTACCGTGTTGTCCGTAGGCGTAGCCGTGCCACCTCGCCAATGCGGTGTTTCCAATGGATAGGTACAACAAACAACACCAAACACTACACGAGCTTCATATAGCCTTGAGCACACCAATGCAATACGACCAAACGCTACCAGCTGAACACATGCTGCGCTGCACGGAGGTGCCACTTGCAAATGGATGTGGAAATCCATGTACAAAGGGCAACAAAAAGCAAAAACAAAATATATCCCAAACCGATTGCTCCCTCTATTCAACTACTGTGCAAAATGTTGTGTGCGAAATTACAGCTATTGTCTAACCTGTAGAAAGGAATCTTAATAAGTAGTCGTAGCAATCGTTAGCTACTTACCTTAGTGATGGGTCCAGTGGAGGGTGGCGTGTTTGTGCTAGAGCGGGGCGTACGCGGGCGGAACGCTGCCATGCTCTGAGACACGCCATCCGCCAGAATGAACTGTTCCCGCAGTTCGATGTTCGTGCGTCCCTTAGCTGCATGCGGGCGGCGTCCAGTGCGTGGGATGCAAACAGGGCAAGGACAGGGACGGGCAAGGACACAACGAAAACCATTCGGTAAAGGGAAAGTAAAAAAAAACACAACAGTGTAAAAAAACAAGGAATCGTGCAATGGTAGTAAGGTAAAAAGGAGGGAAAAAAATAACAAACAAAATCAGAAAAAGTCAAACAAAACAACATAACACATAAAAAAACGGTTTTATATAACAATGTGCAGTTAGGAGTAGGAGTTATAAAAATACCATTAGTTTAGTCTTCCACCGTTTATATGCAAATATAACAAACCAAGAGCAAGATCAGTAATATTTATTTCAATTAAAATTCATAATATA
>LD688946.1:1422995-1434384 GCA_003118335.3 Papilio memnon
TTTGTACCAAATAAATAATTTTAAAACCATTAATTCCAAATATTTACGTGCTCTTCTAGCTAATTTTTAAATGCTACATAAGCACAAATTGTATATTTTAAAAATTAAATGAAGCAAATTATTAAAACATTGCAAAATTATATTTAGGCCACACCATGGTACTACGGACCGCATTTGAACCGACCTTTAAATTAAACATTTTATTACGTTGATTATTAAAAAAACACGATTTGCTGTTAATAATTGTTTTTTAAAGGAAGGTTTTGTAAGCACGTCGTGTAATCTTACCGAGCGGGCAACAAGCTTCATGCTGCTCCGGCTTGCTCGGGTCAGGTAGCGGTAGCACTAACGATACTACTCATTAAGGGATTGTTAAGGAAGGAATTAAATCAATAAACAATATGAACCAAAATAAAAAATAATGGAAATAGGAATCGGATTGGGTCAAGCGAATACGAATTAGTAAATTAGTAGCGACGTCAATATTTGTCGAGAAAAATTTTGATGCTTACTGTATTTAGCTGCACTCTGTTGCTATTAGCATTTAAACTTTTACAAATGTATCGTGAATTGTGAAGTAGCCATGAAATACTACCGTGATATTTATGTGGATCCGCTTTCATTTTCATTTATTAATTAAATTAAAACGCGTGAAAACTTTAAACGAACGAAACGTTATAGCATCGTTAAAAACTAATCGCTAGTTGAATATAGCGTTATGTATTGTACTGGCAACATCTTTGCTCGCGCATGTCAAAAACATCGCATCAATTTATTAATCACGGTCGCGTCGGTTCGGTCGACATTTTCGAGGTAGATAATAATGAAAACCGGTTTTATGTCTTAAAATAGTGATACATTTAAGTTAAATACGCGAAAAGTGTGTCTCAAAATGACAGGAACAATAATAGAAAACCTAAGCGGTCGAAAACTAGCCGTATTAGTTACGTTTCTTTTGTTATGTCAAGTTACGTCTTTTCTCATCGGAGGTTTGATCGCACCCACGCCAGCTAGTGTTCAGAATATTCTCGGTACAGTATGCAAGGACACGACTACGATGAAAAACGATACGAAAACGTGGTTTTACAACCGCGGCAAAGGTTCGTGTAAGACGGTCATACTCGGCGACATGCATCAAGACTTGTCGGAGACGGACGTTGTTTTCGCATTCCAAATGCCGGTTCCTCGCGACAGCCGAACATTAGATTTCTCAAGATGGCAACAGAATTTAATCGGCGTCCTTCTGGTAGATGTGAAGTACCATTCGCAAATGGAAGTGAAGCCGAGAAATACTATTACGATCGATGCGCGGCTCGCGTACAAAAACAAAGGCGATGCGGACGACGCGTGGAAACTTTACACACAATCTGTGGAAAAACGACATTTGGACTGTGACATTGAATTGAAAACTGAAGAATATTTATATAATTGCTCAGCTATTCCACTATTTGAACTAGGTTCATTGCATCATGACTTTTATTTACTCAATATTAGACTGCCAGTGGACACACCCAGCATGAACACCAACATAGGGCACATACAAGATATCTGGCTCACTGTAATAAATCAAAATGGAGGTTTTACTAAAGTATGGTTATCATTAAAAACTATATTCTTCCCATGTATCATTGGCATTTTGACCTGGTTTTGGAATCGCATACATATGCTACAAAGAAAGCCTGTTTTATTAGAGAAAATGCTTTTATGTCTTGGTATTGCATTGTGCTTTCTCAATATGCCATTTGAATATTTAACCCTCCATTTCGATCTTCCATTTATGTTGCTTTTAGGTGATATTAAGCAAGGAGTTTTTTATGCAACACTATTTTCATTCTGGCTGATTTTTGCCGGTGAGCACATGTTAATACGAGATACATCAACACAAAGCTCTTTGCAACAGTATTGGAGACATTTGAGCGCAGTTGCGATGGGTTGTATCTCATTGTTCATATTTGATATGTGCGAGAGAGGTGTTCAATTAAGAAATCCATTCTACTCCATCTGGGTGACTGATATTGGAACAAATCTGGCTTTGACTTTTATAATACTTGCTGGAATATCTACTGGAGTTTATTTTCTATTTTTATGCTATATGGTTTGGCAGGTTTTCATCAATATATCTCAAAAACGCCAAGCACTACCGACAATGTGTAGTGTCCGACGTTTGCACTATGAAGGGATAATATACCGTTTCAAATTTTTGATGTTGGCAACTTTACTCTGCGCTGCATTGACTGTTATCGGTTTTATACTGGGACAAGTCGCTGAAGGCCAATGGAAGTGGGATGAAAGCATTGAGCTTGAATATACTTCAGCGTTCTTCACTGGAGTGTATGGAATGTGGAATATTTACATCTTTGCTCTGTTGGTACTGTATGCACCAAGTCATAAGCATTGGCCAGTCAATGAGAATACTTTGGATACTCAGAATTTGAGTGAGGGAACCGAGTTTAGTCCCTTACCGAGTGAACATAATAGTGAGATTTCATCGCTCACATCTTTCATAAGAAAGACAACTGTCGATTAAATGTTCAACTTTTGGCTTTTCTTGCCTTTAAGCAATATTAACCAGTATTATGTAAGGTCTTAAATTTGAATTTCCATATTTAATCTTTAGGCTTGTAGTTTATTCAAGCATTAAAACTAATGCATTTTATTATATGAATCTCATTTTGTACTAGAGTAGAATGTAGGTCTTTTTAATATTTCGGAATTCTCAATAAACTTAATAATTCAACTTAAGCTTTTGAAATTATTATAATCATTTGTATTGTGACTTAACAACTTCTGTGATAAAATCAAATGAAAAAAAATTGCATTTTCAACAGTATTTTTAGATTTAAGAATTAGATGTTGCCAGTTTTTGTATTAGTGTTTACCGATGTAATCTGTAGTAATAAAATTTTAAAAAACTTTATGGTTATTTTTGTTATAACACAAGCATTCACATGTCCCCGTCAGTACCTGCGATTAATAATTACTGCCCTTGTTAGGGTGTTAACACATACATAGAAACCCGAAACGAATTCTGATTGACACTTTGAATAAAACCATTTATATTCTACATGTGAAATATTATTTTTCACATATAGAAAATTATCATATTGAGCCAAATTACAAATTTGAAAAAAAGATAAGGACATTTGTTAAAAGTAATATTTTGTAATTTGGCAGTATTTAAACCTGTAAATCTGTAATAAATTTCCTACTTTGAATTGAATTTTTATAATTTTACGTAATTTTTTTTAAAGTAAATATATATAAATTACAGGTTCAAATATATAAATAAATTCAGTTGATATCAAAACAAATAAAAAAATCCATTTTTTAATCAAGTATTCTTTTGACTAGGATTTTGATGAGGAAAATTGAATTGTCCAATTTTGAAATATGCTTTTTTTGATGCATTTTTAATAGTCAGTAGTTAAAAATTAAATGTATAATAGACTTTCTTTAGAATTTTATAATTAATAAGATTATAATGACTGACCACTAGTTAATTCGTAAAATTGAAAACAAAAAAAAACAGTTTTCCTCATACACATTTTTTAAATTTACCATTAGACAACACAATCATGGAGGACAGTGAAGATGGCAACATTATACATTGTTTTTAATTTAAATATAACCATAAACAACCAATCTCCTTCTTTTCTAAAAGTGACTACCGGTTCGTACAAATATAAACAGTTATTGCCTGATTTTGTGAGGACATTCATTATGCAATGTCTTGGGATTGCCCGAAAGGTAGGTCAACATTACATAATTTTAAGCTAGATATTACTAAAACAGGCTATGTTTACAGTTCAATATTATTATTATTAAAAAATCTATTTAAGCTATAGAGGAAATTTACAAATTTACCCAAATAAGACATGAGCATTCCATTGTAGAGCAATGCCCTTTAAAGTAACCATAAACTAAGCTAAATCATAATTCTTTGTTCATAGTTTGGTAAGAAAAAAGTAGCCATAGCTATCTAAAATTATCGGAACATACCAAATCAATGTTTTTTTTGCTCCAACCATCTAATTCGATTTTAGTTACTGCCTTGATTAAATAAATAGGACTTTTATTGCCACAAACAAAAATGTTGCCAGCTTTACCTTCCTAATCCTGACCACAGAGTAAAAAGTAGATAGGACATACCTCTGCAGGGGTCGTTTTTGACGAGGAACTCATCTAATGCAACCCAGCCGCCGCCCACGCGCACCATCACCGTGGACCTCAGGATACGCACCAGGCGGAGCTTCTGAGAGTCTCCGAACTGTGCGACACCATTATACGCTTACAATTCTATAATAGAACTAGCTGTTCCCGTGTGTATCCGTTTGATAAAACCTTTATTTTACACTAGTTTTCGCCCGCGACTCCGTCCGCGTGGAGTTAAAAAAAAAACTAAACTAAAAAACAGACTATGCTGTACATCTATACCAAATTTCACGTAATCCTATTATCAGTTTAGGGTACAAACTCCAAACATCCATCCATCAAAAGTATAATTTCTTGTTGTTTTCTTTAAATTAAGGAAAATTGATTATAAAGAGGATAGATTTGTGTTTTTGTATGTATTGAAATAACTCAAAAACTACTGTTCGCCGATTCAAAAATTCACTACTAAAAAGCTATGTTATCAGTGAGTAACATAGACTATATTTTCTGTGAATTTTAATTTCACACGGATGAAGTCGCGAGCTATAGTTATTTTGAAAATTTTCAATATGGCAACATTATTGACATGTGACTCACCCGGTATTTCCCCTCGCCGACTTGGAAGACGCGGAACTTCTGCCTGCACGTGCACAACATCACCAACCGCTTCACCTCATCGTGGATCTTGTCTGCGTCCGTCGGCGGCCCGCGTCTCTCCACCTAGATAATACTGCGTTTACACCGCCGAAACATAACAAGTATCTCTGGAAATACCCAGCGTAGTGTTTTGCCTGTTTAAACCTAATCAAAGCGACAAGTCAAAAAACGTAGGCTTCCTGTCTTTGATCTTACACCTATAGGACAAAAAGTGAAATTGTTTTTTCGTGAGATATCAAAGATTAATTAAGAACCGCAGAACAATACTTAAGTAAAAATTTGCTTTTGAAAAACGTTTTTATTATAGCGTATTGTGATTTTTTTCTTATTCTAAAAATTTAGACTTACTTCTAAAGTAGATAACCGCGTTATGAGACAATCTCTTCAAAGATTCTATCAGTGAAAGATAAGTTTTTTCGATATAACAATTGATTTTATATTAGTTACACTCTATTTTCGACCATAATGTTATTGATTTAGAATCGAGAATACATTGTAGACTTGATTTTGACTACTTCAATAAGATGACTTCATTTGAAAAACAAAAATGATTTACCGTTAAAGGTATATTTATATTTCCCCTCCCTTTTCTACCGTCGTTTCCTTGCTAATAATGGGTAGGGAACAGGACTAAATGTTACGACATCTTATTGCTTTATTACCTTTAAATTACTGTGTGAAGTTTTGTCAGTTCGCAGTATTATGGGGTGCCTACAATAACTTACCCAGTCAGGTCTGAGAGCTGCAATGAACTCCTCCCAGTCGATGAGGCCGCCGCCGTTCCTGTCAAACAGGTCAGCTACGGCGCCCATCTCGAGACGGGATGTGTCGAATTCTGTCATACATTTACACTTTTAGTGTGGGCTTCTACTGTCACGAGACTGTATTTAGACATTGTTTTGACAAAGTGTAATTCCAGTAGAGCTGTACGGATAGAATGTTCATCATGCCCGTTTTCTACGTAATATCGACTCAACATGTACTCTTCCATACATATCCGTCATATCTAATTTAAATCCCTTCTTACGCACAGTATTTTTACCATGTATAGTCACATACAGATGCGTTGCCTACTTTCAAACAGAGGACGCATAGAAAGATATTTCCACAACTATGCGTCCTATCCCCGCGAAATACACTTCCCCTTCCTATCCATTCCTTGTACGAAAAGGTTGGAGAGGGGAACAAGGGACAGTACCGGTTTTAGCGTCACTATAGAGTTTTTTACGGCGCCCTCTTTTTACCATACTTTGGGTTTAAGAGGCTTTTGTAAGATTGTAATCGACTTTAACGCTCTTTTCTATGAATCGCCCAACCGCGCCCTACATCGCCGGCACTGCTTACACACCTCTTAAACACAAGTACCCGACTCGAATTCCGTAATTGTTTACACAAGACGTTAAAACCGAGATAGTACAGACTATATCAGTATAAACATCCTGTGCCTGTTATGCCTTTGTTAGCATTTACTCGACAGTAAAGTTTTTTTATCTTAAACATACTAGATTTTACTGGAACTAAATATTTATTATAAATTTTCGCGTAAGTATTTTTTATGTAAGTTCTCTTGTTACCTCTTGTTGCCTAAATGAACCGATTTCAACGAGCAAAGTGTTATTCGATTACTTAATCAATGTTGTAGACAGTCCATGGAGGTTTTAATAAAAAAATATTTTATATAGATTGTATTAGAGGGTGTTCTTTTTGTCTGTGTTTTATTAATTCTAGAATACTAACTGGTGTTAATAATGCCGTCGATGAACTCGTTCCGAGGTATGAGGCCGTTGTTGTCCTTGTCCATCTTGCGGAACAGGTCCGTAAGACGAGACTTCTTGTGGTTCATGAACTTGAGGAACTGTTGAATAACATTTTATTGTACAATTGGTGAATCTGTCCGTGTTTCACCTATCGCTCCACGACACGAAACAATAACCAATAGAAATGTGTTACACATACCCGCTTTCTCCAATCATCCCAGCTGAAGTTAGAGACGCGCTGCAGTTCATGAAGATGTGCGAGACGTTCGTGCAGCCGCCGCTGTCGCTCCCACGCCAGCAGCCACACCGTGCGCCATTTGTCCCATAACGATTTCACGCGCGGAGAACGGAACTCCGGTTCTAGGCCCTTGCTATACAGCAAAATAAACCATGTCATCAAACAAGGTCAGCTGCGTGTCGGGTGTCGTCAGTGGGGCAGCTTCTCCCCTTAGAGATGAGACCTAGGCTAGGGCCTATTTCATCAACTGGTGACGCCTATATGTGCTGACTTTTAGGTGGACGTTGATTTGGCATAGTATTCTATCATTCTTTATCACTTCACTATACATTTATGACTAACGGGTTGAAAAAGTCAATTAATCTTCTAGAATTACTCTTGAAGGCCCACTTCATCGTTTAGTTGCCTTATTTCCCATAATAATAGTGTCAACTATTTGAAGATGGCTATCCACGTAATGTTTTCAATAACTGATAATAGTCGACTATCAAAAATTATGTTCTAGAAGCGTTTATTTATGATAGACATGCTCATAATTATATTGCAATCATTAAAAGCTAAAACATCTAACTAATAGCTAAGTAGCCATAGACAATAATAAAAAAATAATTGCGGGAAAACATAAGCTTAATCACACCAGTAGCAAGAATGGTTGTGAATTTTTATGTTCTATGATAAAATGAAGAGATTAAGTGCTTACCTTAGTTATTCACATAAAACTTTAATGTTAATTTAACAACCCGTAACAAATATGTTATTTTAACAACCCCCAAATGTACAGTTTAATAGTCTATGGTATGGCGCTAGTGTGCTCACTAGCCCACTAGCGCCACACTGAAGTTTAATTATAAATAGCATTTATGTATGCATCAGCTAATGTATTGGAAATTTTGAATATATAAATGTATTTAAATATTAACATTTAACCGTAAAGTAAATTGCTTAGTTAATTTTCATTATCTTGTATGGGTTTAATGTTCGTTTTTGTATGTTTGGATCTTACCTGCCCCTAGGCGGGAATCTGGGGCCGTAGTGCGGGAGGTTGCGGTCAGGGGTCTCTCGGCCGGGGCTCACGCGACTGCACACGCAACAATCAAATAACAAGCGCCCACACACTTACTTAGCTAGTGCGTTAGTCTATTAGTCGACTAGGAAGTTATTGTACCCGGTAGTTAGTTGGGATGTTAACGATCCCCAAAAGTTAGTCAACGATATCGAAATGTTATTACTTAACCGTATTTAGTTAACCGTATTAGATTATTGTAACAAGTTAGTTGAGATTAGTTGAGTGCGTGATGAAAGTTGGTTTATTGCGTGTAAATTGCTACAGAAGTGACTTTTTTCAGTGTTAGAGAAAATAATATCGTAAACTATTTAATTTAAAGTTCAAATTGTTATAACATGCATGTTTTAACAGCCGTCTTATTTAAAGATGTAAGGGATAACAAAGTGTTTTTGTTCTGTTACAGCAGTAGAATCCCACGGTAAGGGGATATACAAGCGAAAGTAAGCAACTAAGAAAACTAACTACAGACACAAACACAGAGAAAGGATGCAAGTCTGATGTACTGAGAGAAAATAATTTGACAAATTGAAGGAATTTTGCTGTAAAAATTTGTATTCAATAACGTCTTATCAGGTCGGGTAGTTTAAGAATTATTTTTCACTTTTGAACACGCGATACATTAATCGGAAACTTCACAAAACCAAAGGGTTTTAATTTAAAAATTTCTTATAAGTACCGATACTTTTTTTTCTTCATTCGTTTCCAAAAGTCCCTCAACTGACCCAAATTATTTTCAATATATGCAAACTAAAAATATTCTAATAACTACAAAGAAAAACACACGAAATATGATAAAAATGACATCAAACCTTCCTCTCCTACTTCCACTGTGAATCCTGGACCTGCCCCAACGTGTGAACATCGAGCGTGACATGAACGAGACAGAAAGCCACATTTACACGTGTTAGAGCGAGAAGCTATGTTACTTGTCCACAGAGAATGTATTGACATTTAACTGTCACTTTGACGTTTGTGTTATCTATACGCATATTATGAAATATGTGTATTTTTGGATTTTTGTATATATTGAAATAACTCAAAAACTACTTAGTTGATTTCAAAATTTCTTTTATCAATAAAAAGCTACGTTATCAGTGAGTAACATAGGCTATACTTTTTTATTTTTTTTTAGTTTTATACGGACGAAGTCAGTTATAATACTTCAAGACTATAAATATCAATATCAATCTCTGACGACATTTGTAATCACAAATTAACATTTAGAAGCGTAATGACATGTGAATGAAACAAAATAGTTAAACAATAGCATAGCAAATATTTCTTTACTAACAGAAAATGTTGAAAAAATTAAAATATATCGAAAAATATTTAAAAAAAGTGATTTTTTAATTATAAAATATTTGCTAAACACACAAAAATAAGTCGACTTCTATACAAAACTAACCTGAATCTCCTACTGCCGTAATAATCTGGCGACACCGATCGGTCTCTATGCAGGTCGTGCTGCGAGCCGCGCCTGTCATGGCAACCCCGTGCAATGACGTCATGACGCGTGCATGAACGATGGCAACGAAAACGAAATGAAACGAACATAAATGAAAAGCTACACATAAATAAAATCTGTATAGACCTACAAGGATATTATGGCACTTTTTTACATTGACATTAGTTACTAGGTTATAGAGTTACCAGTAAGCGAAATATTCCCAACTTCTTATTAGATCCTCCCATGTTGAAAATAAAACCAAACTATTTGCTACTTTTTTAAAATTTAGAGGTTATAAAAACATCGACATTCCGTGCAGTTGCTGCTCTCTCATTGGTTAGAACATGACACTTTCAAGACATTTTTAGTCCACAAAATTGCCAACTGCCATAGAATCCTTGAAAGTCTATACTGTTCTGTCCCGATTATGACAACACGAAACGTGACAAGACAGCTGCAGTTTGACAGATTTTGACATGAGTCAAGTGTCAAGTGTAAAACTAAAATGCATAATGACAAGTGAATTTGAAAACCAAACAAATATCACAGCAAACTAAATTCAAACGTATGTGTTTGCAGTAAGGTGTAAAATTGCGTACCCAGGTGTTCCTTTAGTCGCGCTCTTGGCTGACACCTTGCGTGTTGTGGTGTCACGTCCTTGACTTTGACTCTTCACCTAATAAAATACACATTTCTATAAATTTTGACCTCATCTTGTGTTACATACTAGCTTTTGCCAGGGTTTCGTCTTAAAAACTACGTAAATAGGAATTTGTGGGAAATCGAGATCCATTAATCAATTTTGGAGATCCATAGTAATAAACATCCAAGTTGTCACTTTACCTGGTAAGCTTTGCAGACTCTATCGACTTCGTTCTGTCTCTTCTGCGTATGTTCCATCAGCTCCTTGTGATCTTCTATAAGTCCTTCTAGAAGTTCGATCGACTCCGGAAGCGGTTCAGATTCCATCGCTGTAATTTTATAGTTTATTATTATAACAATACTTAGCTCCATTTTTGATGTAATAACATAATTGTAATCTACATCGATATATTTTAGCCAAAAAAGAAGGCAAAAATCGATAGTTCTTCTTTTCTCAGTCGTTATTTGACTGCGTGAGCACGCGGACGTCATATGCATCTGTCCCTTTCACACTTACCGTACTATGTAAACATATTACTAAGGATATTTCAAAAACCAAGTTCAGTATATATTCTATACTAGCTGTTGCTCACGAATTCGTCCACGTGAAATATATAGCCTATTCGGCGATAACATAGTTTTGTAATGGTGAAAGAATTTTTGAAATCCGTCCAGTAATTTTTGAGTTATTTCATTAGATACAAAAATACAAATCTGTCTTTTTTATAATATTAGTATAGACAATATTTACATATCAAAGTGTTTTCCAGTCCGGTAAGCCATTGAAGCAGCTCTTCCAGCACAAGATCCAAGTCCTTGAGGCTCTTCATGTGCGTCTCCAGTTTGGTGCCGCGCTGCATCGCCCATTGCCATACCTAACATAATACTTTGTTAAAGATTTGTTTCAGTTGGCACGTGTGACAGAAGTATACCCATATACCCGACGTGCCAAATTAAATGGGTTTACGAGGAAATTATTGATTTTCTTTCAAGAAATACACATTTATTATACTCAGGTTTATAACTCACTAGCTGTTATTAAAAAATAGTAAAATATAGTAAAAAATATAGCCTATGTCACACAAAACGTAACTTTCTAGTGGTGAAAGAATTTTTGAAATCGGTCCAGTAGTTTTTAAGTTATTTCCATACATACAAAAAACCAAAAATACAAATCTTCCCTCTTTATAATTTATAATATTAGTATAGAAAAAAAGGTACTGCTTTTTACATACTAGATATTTTAGATAAATTAATAATTAAATTATAATTATCGAGGTTTACAACGGTAAAGGTAGGTTATAGAAAGAGATTGTGTGAAAGGTGACATGATCAAGGGAGGTGATGTAAGATTTATTACCCTAAAGAACAACCTGGTGCGTCCTACAGGAGTAGAAAAGGACGGAAAGATAATAAATAAAGTTTTATTA
>LD688946.1:1465616-1487759 GCA_003118335.3 Papilio memnon
CAACTCTTTTAATCCCTTTTATCATTTTGTGTGTGGGGTAACACGATTGGATAAGATACAAAATGAGTATATTAGAGGAAGTTTGAGAGTAGCCCCAGTGGTAGAAGGTAAGGAGTAAAAGGTTAGCGTGGTATGGGCATGTTATGAAGAGGGATGAATCGCATGTAACAAGGACGTTAGTTATGAGTGTGGTACACCGGTAGAGGTAGACGTAGAAAGAGATGGATGGATTGCATAAAAGGTGATGAAGGGAGTGATGAATAAGATGACGTATGATAGAGTTATGTGGACAAAAATCTGTTGCGACCCGACGGGAGTACGATAAGGAGAAAGATGACCTTTTATAAATATTTTACATACCTAGCAGCGATCAGTTCGTATATGCGTGTATCTCCCATGTCCAGCAGCTGCGCGTGCGCCGCCTCCAGCTTAGCTGCTTGCTGCGTGAAGCGAGATAACTCCGAACTCACTTCCTCTAGGAATTGACCACGCTTGCTGGACCTTTCTACCAGTTTCTCGTATCTGTAAATACACATTTATTAGTAAAAACCTAGACCTTTAGTATTTTAGAATCTATTAAATGAGAAGAGAAGGTAAATTTATCTATTTAAAAGATAAACACGCTATTACACTTGAAATCAACACTAATATTATAAATATTTGTATTTTTGTATGTTCCGAATAAACTTAAAAACGGACGCGATTTAAAATTCTTTTATAGGCTTTATTACTAGCTGTTTCTCGCGTCTTCGTCCACGCGATAATAAAACATGTAATAAACATAGCCTATGTAACTGATATAGCTATTTATTGGAGAAAGAATTTTCATATCAGCCCAGTAGCTTTCGAGTTATTACAATACATTCGAAAATAAAAATCTTTCCTCTTTATAATATTCACTGTTTTTTTTAATTCCACGCGGACGGAGTCGCGGGGTAAAGTTAGTAGGTAATAATTAATAATGAAATAACTAAGTGGTAGGCAGAAACTATAGGTAGGTATATTTATACCTGGCATAAATATCTTCAGCTCTTTGTTCAAGTTTCTTAGCGATTCTAGCGTTAGAGGGCGCTCGTGCGGCGTCGCGCGCGCCCGCCAGCAGCTTGGCGAGCGTGGCGCGCCGAGCCTCCGCCTCGCTGTGTGCGAGACGTTGCTCGCGAACTTGTTCGTCGAGCCGCTCGCGTATCAACGACGCGGGCTTCTGTTGACTCCTGTTGATCAAATATTCAATAGTAAACATCTTACTAATATTATAAATGCGAAAATTTTGATGGATGTTTGTTAGAATTTGTAGCCTAAATTGATCTCGATTTAAAGATGTAGTGTGTAGCTTGGAAAAACATTTAGGCTACTTAATTTTGTTTTTTTAATCCGGAGTCGCGGGCTAATGCTAGTACTTCTGTATTTCGATACGGAATATGACGTAATCAGCAAGAGCTGTTTCAGCTTCAAACTCTAACATCCATGCATTCATACTTTAAGCATTTATCTCATCTCTTAGACATATCTCTATAAATATAAAGCTAGGAAAATACTATAGATGCTAAGTATCTCCAAAACGGATCTACTTAAAAAGTTTTTAATACATAATACATTAAAAAAATATACTGACTTGAAAGCATTCTCAGCTTGTGCCAGCCAGTTGGCCTGCGCCTCCGCAGCATCCTGCAGACCCTGGCAGTGCAGCAGCGCGCCCTCCAGCTCCGCGCAGCGCGCGCCCACAGCCGCAGCCAGCTCGGACACGCGCACCACCAGCTGCTGCACCGGGGACTCCAGCTGACGAGCCTCGGATGGAGTTATGTTGCCTTCTAGACTGTTGAATAGCTGTTCACACGCCTGGAATATCAAAATTCAATAAAGGAAAATCGATTAAGTTAAGATTTTTTTATTTACTTGAAGGAAGACCAACAACTTACATATTTATTGCAAAGGTTCTCAGGGACATATTTTTTTTGGTTTGTCTAAAACTATTATTATTATATTAATAATATTAATTCTGAAAACTTGGTCCTTCGAGCAGGTCATCGAAAAATTCAAGATATTAAATCCAACTAATACTTATTACACATAGAATAGAAAGAGAGATAAGCTAACCTCTTTGGCGTTGTCAACCAGCCGTCCTTGTGATAGTATTTCATTGTGCAGTGCTTTGACACGTTGGAGCTGCGCCTCCACTGCGCGCGGCTCTCCGCCCACTGCCTCCTCCAGTGCACTGCGCACTTGTGGCTCCAGCTAAACAGAAACAAATTATTTTAATCCTCTCTTAATAACTATGGTGAAAACAAATAAAAAAATGATTTTAAGTCCATCTGTTTAATGATTAGACTTGATTCCTAAATTTTAATCTCAGTCAGATAACCCCTGGATACTGTTTCTGTTGACACTAGAATATACTTTCTCCATACTGTCCCGCACAATATGAAGATTTTTTTTGCTTATCTATTATCTATACTAATGTTATAAATGGTAAGATTTGCATTTTTTATGTATTGAAATAATTCATTAAATAATTCTTTCACTATTAATAAGCTACGTTATCAGTGAGTAACATAGGCTATATTTTTTTTAGTATTTAATGATTCCAACGAAGACGAAGTCGCGAGCAAACTAGTATTTTATAATTTATTAGCTGATGCTCGCGTCTTCGGTGGTAGGATAAGGTAAGGAAGATGATGAATTTGTTCAGTTACATACATGTTGCAGCCATTCCTGAGCACGTTGTAGCGCCGCGCGGTGTCGCTGCAGCGCGGCGTGCGCAGCGCGCAGTCTGTCCAGCAGGCGCTGCGCGCGCGCAGCCAGCTCGCCGTGCCTGCGCCGCGCGGACCCTGCCGCGTCGCGGACTTGCTCCCCACGGGCTGACAGCGGTGCGGAACGGGACTCCAAAGACGCGCGTTGCTCGTTCACTATACTTACGAATTCCTAGAAAATATGTGTGTATTTATTAGTGTTGGGAAGACATACATACAAAATAAGTAGTACAAAATAAAAGGTTCGCAGTTCTTAAATTATTATTTTTTCTATCTGTCTTACACACACAAATATGCGATGAATTGATTTTTTCAAACGTATCACCGACTCTTGTGGACAATTCGAAACTAAACGAGACTAAACAGTGAAAATATCGTCTCGATGAAACAATAATAAAAATAGAAAAATTATCTTGTTAATTATTAAATAATCAGACACAAACCTTGCTCTCATCGATAAACTTCTGCGCGGCCATTGTTATGAACCTGATGTCTGCCTGGTGCGCGATCACATCCGACACGAACTCGCGCACCTCCTCGCTGTGCGCCGGCAGGTTGTCCAGGTTGGATAGAGCTGCTTCCTTGTCCTCCAAGTTACGATACGCACCATCCATCCACGACTCAAAGGTGTTCAGTTCATTCCTGCAAACATAGTTACATTTGAAATCCTGCTTGAAGGACCAACGTTGCGATGTAACTAGGATGTTGCTGAATCCAATTTCAATCGTGTTTTTACTTTGTCCAGCTGTAAATTAGTTCATGATAAATAAAGTATAAAAATAGGTAACTTACGTGAATTTTCCAAGCTCGTCTCTAGCGGCAGCAAGTCTTCTCAGCATCTTGTCGCATCGATCCGTACATCTGTCGAATCTCTGCTTCAGTTGACGTACTCCTCGTTCAAGGGCTGCCACCTATGACATTATTTGTCTTAGTACAAGCTTTCAAGCAATCAGCAAAATTTAGGAGATCAAATGTGAAATTTACCTCATGTGGAGCCAAAACATCACCTCCGGACACAAGAAGTTGTTTAGCTTGGTCCGCGCAAGCTGAGACTTGGCGTTGATGACTTTCTAAGTCGTCCTTAATCAGCTGCAATGATAAAAAATGTTAGCCACTAATCAATTTATAATTTCGATTGATTTTTAGGTTCACAAACTCACTTTCAACACATTAATTTGGTTACGGAGTTCGTCCATGTTCTCTTTGACTGGTTCTTGGTTAGCCAACCTCTCTTCAACCATCGCGATCCATTCCAGCAACTTGGACAATGTATCATCACAAAGCCTGTACTTCTCCTCCACCGCTTGCTGAACGTATAAAAAAATCAATTACAATTTGTTCATAAAATCACCCGTCTCGAAGGACCAGTGACAGGTGCAATTCTATACCTACTTGGCTATCTTACAATGCAACTATCTATATTGCGGTCAGTTCGTACATAACTAAATACTAACAAATCTATAAGTGCATTACAGTGACTAATTACAAAATTCGACATAAACTTAGATTACAAGGAAATACAGTTCCAAAAGACAAAGAACCTGCAAGAAGCGTATACAAATACGTCGAAGCGAAGATCGATCTAGATGAAGGAAGACGACATAGAGGCGATAAACAGCGCTGATGACGAAACACAACCTGTCACATTGTTGCGTCAGACACGTGCGATAAAGCGATTCATGCAAGCTGTGAGCAAATGCCAGTTAACACGTTCAATGCGAACACGAATCGTAGCATTAAACGTGTTAAGTCAATGACATTTGAAGAACGAAGAAAGCACCATTTGTAATGAATGATAATTGTATTAATTAACGTTAATTGTTATCAATAGTATAGAAAAACAATACCTTTTAGAAATCTGAAACTTGGAAAAAACAACTTTCAAAGTTTGATACAGTTGAGAAGTGTTGGAATGTACACGTAGTATTATACAGAGATCGTATTGTAAAAGAATTTACATTTAATTTTTATGAAATGAGATATCATTTCATTTTATAATGTAATGTAATAAATGAAATGAAATCTCATTCAGACGAGTATTTACAAATACGTATATGAATCAGAAATACTACCTTATGTGTGTGTTGATAATGTTTTACCGTTTCGTGATAAGTGAAGCCGCGATTGCCTTAACATTCATGCATTCCAAATGAGTCCAAGGAATGAGTATTTTGGACTAAATTGAAAAATAAAAGAATATGAAAATTTAAATAAACCAGCTGTCATATTTCGCTGGTTTTTATATGATTTAAGCAAACAATAAAGCGAAACGGGTATCATAGCCCGGTCTATTGGATTCTTAGCACAATATGAATGGTGTTAAATTGGCGAAACGTAGATGGTTCGTATCGTCGTTAATATGATCCGTCAAAGGCAAGCATTCACGATATAGCTCAAAAGGGCTCTTTAGCATCGCAGGCAACGGCTGGAAATAAAAAACAACATACATCGAGCCTTATTACTAATGTGTAAAGGCGCATTTTCTATTACAATTGTCAGTTTTCAATTTTGTTTTTTAAATTTAACACGTTTAATGCCCAATTTTTGTATCAAATGAACTCGCCACGTGAGTGGATGGCAATGAACGTGTTAATAGATAACTTAATATTTTTTTTTAGTATCGAATATTGAAATTAATAAAATATTCAATAGAAAACTGATAATTGTATTAACAATATAACCAAGACTTAAGCAACTAAGGACAACACAAGACAATGTATTTTCACTACTTAACCCTTAAAAGCCTGATTTTTAAATCGAATTACAAAATGTATAAGTGTTTTTTACTAAAGGGGAAGATAGTAAAAAAAATCAAAACGATATATTTTTATTTTCGTGATACGCTCCTTTTTGTTTTCTAACTTGAAGATTATCCGTCAAAGGTATCATGTAAACAGCCTAACATTAAAAATAAAATCGATTGTAGGTGCCCAATGAGATAACCCCGGTATCAAATTTGAAACTTCAGGTATTTAAGGGTTAAAATAATTTGGTCGGCCAATTTCTGTAAAGAAATCTATTGCATATTGTGATTTTAAATTGTGTCATGCCATATAACATTTGTATAACTTTACAATTACAGGGTGTTCAAATGTGCTTTACATAGCTACTAAGTTGTAATATAAAAAATCGTCTTTTTCAAAAGGTAATTGAAGTTTTTGCGTCTATGTAATGATTGTAATGTAATTTATAGAAACTGTAACCAAACTAAAACTGCCTACAACCCCAGATAATCTGCGACACTGTTCTGATGCGTGTCGTGCCATGCCATTCTAGCCAGGCTTAAGTTAAGATAGACAGTCTAAAAGTGGCGAAAAGGAAACAAAAGCGACACCATTGCTTAATAAGCATAAAGTATACGAGACAACTTACCCTGGTTTCTGCTGGCAGTAACAATCCCTTCTTTAGTGCTTTTACTAAATCGATACTTGTCCCTTTCTGTGGATCGGTTATTAGCCTGCCTTCGACTGGATTTATTAGTTGTTGTTCAATCGCTTGAGTCAATGGCCAAATCTTTCCTGTCTCTGGTTCCTTCACAACTGTGCTAGATGGGTCTACGATACCTTGATGGATTGCTTCTCCTAATGTAAGCCTCTTTCTATCTATTACACTCGTCGTTATAAACGGATCGTTCAAAGCGCCTGTCGTCGGATTGTAGATACCGAAGTTCAATGTTTCAATCAAAGTAAAGCTCTTTTTGGGTGTCATAAGCAGGCCACTTTCGATTGCAGCAGACAGAGTGTTAAGTTTAGATGTTTCAGTATCTAATATGTTACCCTTTTCGGCGTCCATGAGGCCTTTACGGAATGCTTCTGGTAATTTTACCAGTCTCTTTTTGAGATTATCCTTAATCAGCGCAGTGTCTGAATCGATGTAACCCAAAGTGGCTGCATCCTTTACTGTTAAAACTTCCTTGGAATGTGGATCAGTAAATCGAGCTGTAGTCAGATTGAGATGGCCATTTTCTAACGCTTGCTCAAACGTGAGAGGTTCCCGAACGTAAACTATTAAGCCGTTTTCGAAAGCAAAACATAATGTACGCGACCTGCCAGTTTGTGTGTCGAAGGAGCCTTTAAGATTTGTATCAATGATACCCTCAGTAATACCTAATTGTAATGGAATGTATTTATTTTTATGGGGATCTTTAATTAACGCTGTTTTGGGATCAATGAATTCATATTTAATTGCTTCATCTAAGGTGAACTCTCTGAGTACCGGCTCATTTAAGGACGAGGAATCGGTTACGTAACGTCTAGTAATAGTTTGTGATGTTAAAGGTTGGTTCACAGTGACGAGGAGACCTTTATCGAACGCTATATCTAAGCTGTACGTTTTCTTTGCTTTTGTATCTAGAACCCTACCTTTAGTAACATCCACGTCACCGTGTTGTATCGCAGCAAGTAGTGGTTTAAATTTGTTTGTGAAACTGTCCTTGACGACCGTCAATTCGGGATTAATAAGATTAATTTCAATAGCCTTATTTATATCAACAAATTCATTTGTGCTCGGGTCGACAATTTTACCATTGTCAGCTCTAAATAAACCATTTTTAATAATTTCCTCGAGACTAAGATGTTTCTTCGAATTTACAATAAGTCCGCGATGTTTAGCGTCTAGTAAATTAATTTGGTTTCCGTTTGGCAGAATATAAACACTGTTATTGTTATCAATGATACCCGTTTGAATGGCTTCAGTTAGCTTAATGTATTTACTTGACGGAATATTTTTCACGAGGGACATTTCTGGATTTACAAGTTCCTCGGTAATAGCTGTTTTAAGTGTGATTTTTCTTTCCGTAACTGGATGAACAAAGACTAATTCTGTTATATTATACATATTCATGGCTAATGTTTCGTATAAGCTGAATCCAGCACTTTCGATGTCAACGATGAGACCTATGCTCATAGCCTCTGATAATGGTATTTGTACGTCAGAACCCGGTTCAATGAATTTTCCGCTTCGTCTATCGACGATTTCACTACGACAACAATCTGCTAATGTTAAAGGCTTTTCAGATTTCTTATCGAAATAACAAAGATATTTAGAACTTATTATAGATCGTCTTATTGCTTCGTGTAAAGTTATTTTACGACTTGTTGCTGGATCGATGAATTTACCAGTACTATCGTCATACAAGCCCTGATGTAACGCTCTTTGAAGACTAATCGGAGCCTTGCTATCAACTAGTAGACCTATTTCGAATGCTTTACGTAAACTAATTTCCTCATTCTCGTTATTAATATTTCTAATCTTGCCAGTTTTATTATCAATGACACCAGTTTCCATAGATTCAGTTAGAGTGATCTTATCCCATTTACCTAACCTGTTGTCCTGTATGTGCACTGAATGGGGATCAATAAGACTCATTTTAATTGCTTCAGCTAAAGTATACTTCTTACCGCTTTGTGGGTCCATAAATAGTCCTGTAATATCATTGTACACACCTTTTTCGAGCGCTTCGATCAGAGACAATGGCTTTCTGACTTCAACTAAAATACCTCTTTCGAAAGCTTCACGGAAATCTACTCTTTCATCGCCTAGCATGATACTACCTGTTCTTCCATCCACGATACCTTTATCAACAGCGAATTCGAATGGTATGACTTTGCCGCCTATGTGCACTAGTGTTGATTGAGGATCTAACATACGCTTTTTAATTGCCCTATCCGTTGGTATTTTATCTTTCAATTGGGGGTGTAAAAATTTACCAGTCTTAGCATCATAGAAACCTTTGAACACCGCCTCTGGTAAACTAAGTTTACGTTTCGCGGGAACAATTAAACCGCGTTCTGAAGCATCGGTTAGTGATATCTTATCGCCTTGTATGGGATCTCTAACTTTACCTTCCTTTGAATCTATGATACCTACTTTAATAGCATGAGATAATGTAATAATTTCTCCGGATCCAGAGTCCCTAACCGTCAATGCTTCTGGATTGATGTTACCTATTTTAATAGCGTCATCTAGTGTCATTGTAACGTTATTTATAGTTAAAAGACCTGAATCTGCATCGTAATAACCTTGCACTAACCCTTCTTGTAACGTCATTGGCTTTTTATCACTTAATAGATAACCTTTTTCACATGCGTCTTTAAGATTGGAAACGGGACTGGTCATTATACCTTCTTTCAAATCTAGCAGACCAGATGTAACGGCTTGTTTAAATGGAATAACCGCTTCAGACTTATCATCCTTAATTTTAACGTCAGACGGATCAACTAGACTTGTGTCTATAGCTTCCTTTACCGTGACTATTTGACCTGACTTCGGATTTAATATCTTGCCGGTGTCCGGAGAATAATAACCTAATTCTATAATATCGAATAATGAGAACGTTACATCTTTAGTTGAGATAAGCCCTTTTCTCAAAGCATCGTCTAATGGAATGTCTTTGCCAGTCTTTTTATCTTTATATTTGCCAGTCTCGGGATCTACTAGTTTACTATCAAGAGCTTCAGAAAGAGGAATGAATTTTTCTAAAGCAGTATCCTTAATTTCAGAGATAGTTGGATGGACAATGTTCCTATCAACAGCATCTTCGACAGAAACTAATTGTTCTGTGACTGCATCCTTTATTTTACCCGATATCGGTTCGTACATGTCGTTTACGATAGCTGCTTCTATAGATATAGGCCGTCGAGTAATAGTTATAATTCCGCGTTTTATAGCAATGGACACTTCAATCGTTTCGCGAGTTTCTATAATAGTTATGATACCTTCATGTATCTCAACGATTCCCCGATCAATTGCATCCAATAATGTTATACTTTCGTTCGAACGAGGCAATTTTATTAACAAAGATTCATGATCGATTAAACATTTTTCGACAGCTTCGCCAATCGGAACTAATTTACCTGTATTAATATCTTTGATCTCGCCAGTTTTTGGATTATATAAACCTTTTTCAAAAGCAGTTTCAATTGTTATTTGCTCTGTAACCGAAACGTCTTCAGGTTGTTCAACAATCCAACCTATTTGGACGCATTCCCAAAACGACACGCGCTTACCTGTTTTGGGATTTACCATGTGACCAGTGGTCTTGTCAATAATATGCCTAGAAATTGCTTCATCGAAAGGTACGTAAGTATCAGACTTGGAACCTAAATCTTTCACTAAAATGGTCTCCGGATCAAAAATGTGTAAACCGTAAACAAGTTCTTCAAAACTAAGTTTACTTCCAGTTTCAGGATTTAAAAATATTTGTTTTTCTATATCATAAACTCCCATTTCGGAAAGTTCTTCTGGAGTTAACTTTTGTGAAATTGCAATACTATATTTTGGTTTAGATTCTTTAACAATGACACAATTTTTGGAAATTACGTCTACCGGAGTAAACCTACTAATTTGTTCCTGTTCTAATGAATCTTGTACTGTAAGTGGGGACTCGACACCATTTATTATAATTCTACATACTTTAGGCTCTATTTTACTTTCCATAATAGCATCAATTAAGGGAATGTTTTCGTAAAGCACTTTTACTTGTTCGGGTTTAACCTTTGTTACGTTATGTTCTGTAATTTCATCTAAGTCCCTAAGTGGCTGTTTTTCAGCTTCGATAAACGTAGCAGAGATAGTTTTTGTATCTTGTTGTTTATGGATTACTTCTCCCGCACCCAATAATTCGTTTTCTATCGTTTTAGTTACCTGAGGAGAACTAGCTGAAGTGTCTTGCCCTATTTTATTTTTTTCACTCAGTTCTTGTCGCTTGGTTTTTTGATCGCTTTCGTAACTTTCGGGTTTTTGAGACGGACTCGTTTGCGATAAGTTAGAACTTATTTTATTGCTGTCCTTATCGTCAGAAATAACTGCATTTTTAACAACATCAATCAATTTAGCCGCCGCTAGAACAGGCGCTCCAACAACAGCTATTATGCCGATTTGAGCTGCCTGGCTGATACTTATAGATTTTCCAGTTTTATCTTTAAATTGTCCTGTTTTTTGATCTACAATACCTTTGTCAATAGCTTCTTGTAAGGTAATTTCTTTACCTGTAATTGGTTCTAAAAATTTAACAGATTCTGTAGAAACAGTGCCTCGATCTACTGCAGTTGCAATGTCTTCAGCCGACCCGGTAGATAGGGAAATGACGGTCTTTGTTTTGGGGTCATATATTATTCCTGTCGCTACTTCTAGAGGTTGACCATATTTGTTCAAATCGGTCAAATCAGTTATTTTGACAATTTCCACGCTTTCTTTGTTTTTATCTTCTTGGTCAGGACTGACAGGTTTATCATCAAGTTGTAAATGTTTAACGTCGTCATCTTCTATTATTTCTTGTATTATTACCTTATCGACTTGATCTTCGTTATTATCATCGAAAGAATCTTTATAGACTTTCGAAGATACGCTCACTGTGCTAGTAACCGTTGAGGTAGACGATTGTTTTTGGCTCATTTCAAATGTTGTGACTTTAGTAACTGATGTTACATCAGTGCTGATGCGCTCACTAATTTGCTCAGTTGGAAGGCTAGTGGAAACAGTCCTACTAATCACGGTAAAATCTTCAGTAGTTGGTAATTCTGTGATAGTAGTAGGTTGACCCTTAATAACTTTTTCATGACTTTCGAAAGTAACAGAAATTTTATCACCGTCAGATTTCTTCCTTTCTTCTGATATTACAATGTCATTTTGGTTTGAAACTTGTGGTTTTATATGATCTATACCATGCAACTCATCTTGAGTAGTCTTGATCACTTCACGTTGAATAGTTTTATTAATTATTTGTTTTGTTGGTTCCTTAATTGCTTCCTTCACAGGTTTATCTAAATTCAGACCAGGTTCATTTGCTTTCTTTTCCTCTTTCCCAGATGTTACTTCATACCTATCTGCGTATTTTTCTTCGTTTAACTTCGCTACTTCTTGTTCTAAGAAATTCTTAGAAGAATCCAAGAGGCTCAACTTTTCGTTCGATGAATTCTCATTTGCATTTGATTGATCTTCAGATTTTTTCGAAAGCTTTGGCTTTACATCTTTCAATTGACTAATAATTTGATCTTCTTTATGAGGAATAGTTTCGCTCTGTGTAACTTCTACAGCAATTTTATCCTTAGATCCTTTATTTTTAAGATTGTCTTTGTCGGGCACGATTTGTTTAGATATGATCAAATCGTCTTCTTTCTTTTTATCTTCCTCAGATATAGATTTAGCGGCTTCTGTTGGTACCATATCTTTTTCTATCTTTCGTTTGGGCGATATTACTTGACTTCTGACTGCCTTCGCTCCTTGTACTACTGCCATCCCAGCTAACACTGGTGCTGCGACAACAGCCAATAATCCCAACTTTGCTGCTTTTTTAATATCTAGCGATCTACCAGTGCCAGGTTCCTTAACCTTTCCGCTCTTGCTGTCCAGAACACCCGTATGTAGAGCTTCTTGCAGAGTTATGGATTTATCTGTACCAATTGTATATATCACAGAATCAGGATTTATTACTTTCTTTTCAAGTGCTTCTTTGAATGTCATCACTTTATTCGGAGACTCCGGATCCCTAAATTTCTGAGTTTTTTCGTCAAATAAAAGTTCAAACGCCTCATTGAGATCGAGCATCTCCAAATCTTTAGTTTTGCTCGCTGATTCAGTCAAAGATTGAACTTCAGTACTTAACAAACCACTGTTAACTGCTTCAGTAACAGTAACGGTTTTTCCTGTTTTAGGATCTGTAAACGTACCTTTATCTAAATCAATGTATCCCAACATAATAGCATCATTGAAACTAATATTAGTATCAGTAGTAATGAAGTGTTCTTTATTTGTCTGTTCATCTCTTACTATACCTTTTCTTCGCGCTTCCTCCATGGAAATGACTTCTCCAGTGTTTGTATTCTGTACTTCATTAGCGCTTAGCAACACATAATCTGCAAGAAGCTCAACCATTTTAGTTGTAACTGTATGCTGAGATGTAAACGTTTCCGTGATAGTGGTTACTATTCCAGTTGTGTCTAATATTTCAGGATCAAGTTTGATAGCCAACAATCCCTTTGCCATTGCTTCGTCCACAGTGATAACTTCCTTTGTAATTGGATTGGTGAAAGTGTAGTTAGACAGATCAACATAACCTTTTGCAATCGCATCTTTAAGTGGTATCGTATTAGATGATTGCGGGTAAGGAATTCCCATTAATAAATCTTTGTCAATTGCTTTATCCAGGGGAATTATTTCACCAGTGAGAGGATGTTTCATTTCACCTTTTGTAGGATTGATTACTCCGCGTTTAATTGCAACTGCAAGAGTCATTCCTGCTAATGGTATGTTTTCTAAGGGTTTGTTCTTAACTTCCGGGAAGATATCTGCATTAACGGCTGATACCAAGTCTAAAACACCCCTATTTGTTTTTACAATATTTTTATCAGTATCTATTACATTTCTTTCAATTGCTTCTTCAAGAGTAATGAGCTTGCCTGGCGCTACTTGCACCGCAGATAAAGGATCTATTATATCACAAATAATCGCTTCTCGAAGAGTCAAAAGACTACCTGTTTCAGGATGAATAACTTTTTTCGTAGTATCATCCCATAACCCTTGTTCCAGTAACTCGGTTGTAGATAAACTTTTAGCAATAGGAATTAATACTTCGTCTTGACATTCTTCATCTAGTATGCCTCTCTTGATGGCTTCCTTAATTGAATAGGAATACCCATGAACAGGATCGATGATTTTTCCTTTATTTTGATCAACAAGTCCTGTTTCTATTGCTGTTTTTAGCGTGATCGGCATGCCATTCTTGTCTTTATACAGTTTAACAGAATCCAGAATATCAGCTGTACTCTCGTCGATTAATCCTTTCTCAAGAGCTTTTGAGGGGGTAATAACCCGTTTTCTAAGTTTAGATAATACAATTGGTTTTGAATCCAAAGTTTCACTAGCCTTTTCTTTCACGGTTTTAATTTTATATTTAGGTGTTTTGTTTAAAGCTTTCTCATCAATTTCTATAACATCTTCTGCTTTACTGGCCGACTTTACCGTCTTTGCCGGTAAGAATTGTTTGGAGACTGTGTCAGCTAACAAACTATTCTGTATTGATTCTACTGTTATAAATCCTTCTGACACAGCAGCACCAACAGACAAAGGTTTCAGTGTTCCTGATATAGTTTTATTCGATTCCGATATTTTCTCTTTTTCTAAAAATGATTTATCTGGTGAAACATCTTTCAGCGAATCTCGGTATTTCATGTATGTAGAAGGGTCAACCAAACCTCTGTCATATGCTTCTTGGATAGACAAAGTTTCACCACTTTTAGGGTCCAGTATTGTTGTTGTAACTATTTGTGACACTGTGGTAGTCGTTGTCATTGAAGTTGTTTGTGTTTTTTCTTGTACATTTTGATCAATTACACCACGTTCGTAAATTTCTCGATCACTTGATAAATCAACTCTTGGAGTTGGTGACACAGATTTATCTTTAAGAGAATCTTCATATTTCTTATATGTCAAATCATCCACAAGTCCTCTTTCGTATGCTACTTCCATAGGCACATCTTCGCCTGTTTTAGGATCTCTTACCATTGTATTCTTTACAACTTGAATCACTTTAGAAGCCGCAACTAATGGAGCCCCAACAACGGCAATAAGACCAACTTTAGTCGCATCAGCTAAGGTAATTTTTTTACCAGACATATCTTTATATTCTCCAGTTCGTTTGTCAATTATTCCCTTCCCAAAGGCTTGTTTTAGGGAAATCCTTTGTCCACTATTTGGATCTAAAACTTTCACAGAATTTGTCGGAACCAAACCTCGATCCACTGCTTCTAGAATGTTTTCTGATATTCCCGACGTAGTGGAAATAGTAAGGGCGGTTGCAGGATCAAATATGACGCCGGGTATAACTTGCACTGGCTCTAATGCCGATTGCTCTTCTGTATCGACACTTTGTCCTGGTTCAGATATTTCCATTTTGTCTGGCATGCCAGCCATAGATGTTATTGTAATGACTTTATGAACCGATGTAGACTGAGTCATTTGTGTTAGAATAACAAATTTACGCTCGATTGCCTCTCGCATTGTTATGGTTTCTGTTAAGTATTTATAACGACCTATAGAATCAAGGATATGCAAGGTGAGTGCTTTATGCAACGTGAGTTCTTTTTTGGTTTTAGGGTCAATTACTTTAGCGGATTGTGGATTTATGATATTAAGTTTTAAGGCTTCCTCTAAGTCCAGAACTCTATCGGTACCGGGAATAACAAACATACCTGTGGAAGGATCAAAAAGATTTTGCTGAATAGCTTCTTTTAACGACCAACCACCATTAGGTAACTCTATCGTATTCTTTTTGATAGTAAGAGAAGTGACTGTAGGTTCTAGAGATGTAGATTTAGATGTAACTGTCTTAATTTCGTGTGTTATACCTTGATGAGGCTGGAAAGTTGTTCTTACATGTTCCGGGCTTTTAATAGTTTCTGGCCTAGCATCATTTTGTAATTTGCTTTCCGGACTTGGCGGAAGATCTTTAATAAATGATTTCTTTGTAATTTTTAACTCTACAACTTGACCCGGGACTAAATCTTTTTTAGTGACACGATCAGAAAGTCGAGCAACTCGGGGCTCGTTCTTTTCTACGCCTAACAAACCTTCGTCGAGTGCCTGTTGTATAGGAAAGACAGTTCCTGTTGTGGGATCTGTAAAGGTTTGAGTATTTTCGTCTATAAGGCCACGTTGAATAGCTTCAGTGAATGTAACAGAAGAGTCAGACCTTTGAGATGTGTTTGTATTAGTTACCGTTACGTATCGTTTGACAGTTTTTGTAACTGTCTGCAGTGTAAGAGTAATATTTAGAAGAGAATTTAGTAAAGCAGCACCCTCCGGTGTTATCATATTGATTTCTACAGCTTTATTGAAAGGTATTGGCTTCTTAGTTGTAACGTCAAGTAAATTACCAGTTTTAGGATCTAAAATGTTTTTGAAAACAGCGTCTAACACGGAAAGTTCCTTATCTTTTTCGAAAACGCCTATTTTACGATTAAACATCTCTAAAACTTCCGGACGAATTATTGATACTTTAGTGCAATCTTCGAGGTAAACAAAATCACCGCTTTCAGATTTGAGGAAGGTTTCGCCGTTAACATATTTTAAATTACCCTTACTTAAGGCAGTATTGAATGAAACGAATTCGCCGGTTTTGGGATCCCTGAATCCGTCGATGTCAAAGATAGATCTTTGTGAAACGGAGGTGATAAGACCACGGTCTACTGCTTCTGGTATGGTACAAAGTTCACCTGTTAAGTTGTCGCGGAATTTGTTATCCGGTAAAATGATGCGAGCTCCTAAAGCTCCAGACAACGTTAAAAGTTGTCCCGTAGTCGTGTTAGAGATACAATTTACATTGTCACTATCGAGAACTCCCGCGGAGATAGCTTCTAAAATGTTAAGAGGCGCTCTATTAGCAGGTGATAGAATTTTACCATCATTTGTCATTAAATTATTATCACAGACATCCTTAAGGGTCATAGGTTTAGAGATGTAACGTTTACTGGCAGCATCTTTGAAAGTAAACTTTTCTTTCGTTACATTATGAATGTATTTAGAATGTACCGTGTTGATAATATTTCTTTCTATCGCTTCAGCAAGCGTTATTTTGGTGTCATTTTTATGATCAACTATTTCCCTGAATTCGGTATTAATTAACTCGTTTCGAATGGCAACATCTAACTGGAATCTATCGCCCGAATTCCTGTCCAATATCCAACCATTGTTATCTACTAAATCTTGACTAATCGCATCGCTAAGAGACAAAGCGCTTGATTTAATTTTTATAATCTCATTGTAAATCAGGAAGCCTCGTTGGTACGCTTCAGCTATCGTGATGTAAGTACCATTTGGTAGTCTGTAAAGGCCTCTTTGTAAATCTACCTGACCCTGATTTAACGCGTCCGAAATACTCATTCCTTGTGTAGTACTCTTCTCGCCTTCGACAGTTACCTTTATTCTCTTTTCTGCTGGATCCGACAGGCCCTGTTCAGCATCGTAGAGTTCTCTTTGAATAGCTTCTAAAAGAGTTACTTCATTTCCGTCTTCAGTCATGCCACAAGGTCCTGTTAGCCTCGCGGCGAGTTTGGGATCTATAAGACCTTCTTGTGCGGCTTGTTCTATTGTCATTGTTTGTCTTGTTTCGGGCGACGACAGAAGTCTTCCCGTGCGAACATCAAGGATTCTCATACTGATCGCTTGACCGACTGTTAGAATTTCTCTCGTTTCAGGGTGAACAATACCCCGTGATTCTATTATATTTGGTCCTTCGTACATTTTGTGCACCCGTTTGAGCTTTCTAACATCGGGTCTCTCTTCTTCGGTTATAATTGTTTTTGTGGAGTAATTAGGCGAGTTTAATTTGCCATTGGCCATTGATTTGACTGGTCCTTGACCGTCGAATTCCGTCGAATGTGACGTTTTCACATATCTGTTTTAAGGAAACAAGCAAATTGAAATATACCAGGATAATTATTAATAACTGTAGGACTCATACAACGTAGGAATAACAATGATTATTGGGTATTGACTTACTTTTCAGTTGTGTATGTAGTGTAGGTATGTTCAGTGGTCGCTACATCCTGCATATTGAATTCCTGGCGGAAAGATCTCGCCGATCTTGGTGCCATTGCCTCCACGAGCCGCTGGAAATAACACAAAGCAATATTTTACATTTCTTTTGTTTAATAGTGTCATGAATAAATTATTACTATTTATTCTACGTTGAATATGTTTTTCAATAATTTTTAACGCACATAATCAGTAAAACATATAAATAACATCATATAAACATTTTAATAATAAGAATGATAAAATAATTAAGAATTTCCAACTACATAAAAACTGTAATAAACTCAAATTAACGTGTAAAACAACTTATTTAGTAAATAAAATGTATGACTTTATTATCCTGCAACCAATATTTACAATTAAGAAATTAAATGTATTTTATAAAGTTGAAATAACAGTTTATTTGACCATCGTTTTTAAAGATTTTATAAAGGCCAGTATACTCCAATATAAATCGATACCGCTAGGGGCAGAATGCAGTTATGGAGTTGAATTCATTCATAACCCTTTGCGTGCTGCGGACTAGAAATATTCATCAAATTGCATTAAAAACGTACGTTTATAATTTGTATGATAGTTAAGTATTCAAAACTCTATTTCGTACTACATAACTCTTTCTATACCTCTCTTGTTATCTAATATTTCCTATATATCTGCACATTTTTGGGTGCGGCAGTGACCCGGACATTATTCTTATCTAATAACTTTTGGCAAACAAAACAGTACATCTCCTTAAGGGTTACTGGTTAAAATACATTTAAAATGCGTATTTACATTAACTTGTGTGGCTCAACCCAAACAGGTTTGGTTTGAAATAATTCAGGTTTGTAAAACATACGGCAACTTGAATTGCAATCGTATACATAATTAAAATGAAACAGTGAGTTTATTTAAAGACCTTTATATCAAGTTGTTTTTTTTTTATTCATTTAAATTATAAAATACAATTTGAATAGAATTCTTAGGTGACCGAAAAAAACACGTAATTTATCAAAAAGGTTTAATTCAACTTAATGTTACTTATGTAAGGTTTTTTATATTGCACTTTACTTAAAATACATAGACTAAAAGACAGACAGTACGAATTGATTCTACGTTTGTTATAAAACGTGATCTGAATAATAATTCAACACAAAAGGAGTACCAATCAAATATAGTATTGTATAATAAAATATTTCCATAATTAAAAAATATATTACAGTTTCTAACAATGGAATTCTTTTGGATTTTGATTATTTTGAATTTTTCATTAAAATTGTGTTATTTTACAATAAGACAATTATATATTTTCCGATTACAAAATGCATTTAAGAATAATAAGGTAATCAAATCGCATAAAACATTAAAAATTACATAGTGAGGTTTATTATATGACGATATTTATGTATAAAACTGTTCTTTGCAGTATATAATGTAAAAAACATAACTTATATGCATAAAGTAGATACCCACCCGGCACTCGTAGGCAAAGTCATAGTCGTACTCCTCCATTGTACGCAATTGTTTATATCACAACACTATTTATATGCAATTCACTTAATAATATCATGGTTCATATTGTCCAAACTCAATCACACTTAACACAACAAAAATCTAACATTTCGCTTAAAGTAACCTATAAAAATAAAGTCAATTTCTAACTTTACAGATTAAATAAAATTCCGGAAACCCGAAACGTATTCACACAGTCTGTGCTGGCTGAAAACTGAATGGACGCGAGAAAACTGTAAATCGAAACACGAAAAAAAAACAAAACCGGTGATTCTAAATTTGAACAATTTCGTAACGGCTTCCACCGTGTCTAGACGTCCCTTGCGTTGGTTTTGTCATGTTTTAATTGAGTAAGTTTTGTTTGTAGAACGTGTATCAGCTGTTTTAGAGGTAATTCGTTTTTGAGGTTAGGAAAACGACTGGCTCATTCGATAGCGCCGGCTTGCGGAGTTGCGCGCGCACTGCGCTGCGCTGTTCCGACGACAGAATCTTGACACTTCGGTTACTTGGTTTACTTTAAGTAAAAATGTTGCCGACCCCTTTTTTGTGCTACTGCCAATTTTTAGATGATGTAAGCTATGCTACATCGTCGGTTGAATCAGAGACGGAACTAAGTACTACTTTTTAATATGCCGAAATCTAGTAATTATTCATTGTTAACTTTTTGTTTAGTTTTATAAATTGCTTCAGAATATGAAGCTGGTGAAAACAAAGTTTTAAATTTTCAACGCTTTTATGTCGATCGTTTTATTCGTGTTAAAAGAAGACATATTTTTGGCGAGAAAATCAATAAAGCACCCTGTATGCACCCTTTATCACGCATATCTGCACCCTTCATCACGACTACAATAGACTCCCCTATCCGAGACACTTCAAAGGATTTTAGAACTTATAGTTACAACATAAAGCATGTTTTAATTTACTACTAAGTATATCTAAATATTGATTAAAACAATCACCGTTTTGTGAAAACGACTACCGTTTTACAATTTAATTTTAGCCCAGATTCAAAGAAACAAAACTACATTAATTGTATTAACCCAAATTCCGCTGCGACGAATTGGGTGGAGTCATTTCACTGCCGGAACATGAACCAAAATACATGCCATCTCTTTCTTCTGTTTGAAAAAAAAACAAAAATGATTTTGTACTCCGCAGTCTCAACATGATCTATTTCGGGTTACCAAAGCAAATCTTTACTCGTTTTTCAACAATTTATTTTATGGCCGTAAAGCTATAGTTTAAAATTAGAACTTCTAACTACGAGTTATTTATACGCAACTTTGGTTGTGTGAGTAAACATGAAGTAAGTTTTAAAAGAATTAATTATTTCTTTAGAGAGGTCTAAAACAATTTTTACTTTTAACAGATTGTTTAACAGTTAAATAAAAAATCTAGTTAGGTTTTGGTTTTTATTGTAAAATAACACTTAACAAATAACTACATCCTATATTTAACACTATACGAATTCGTTAGCACTTATATGTGAACTTGGATTTTAGCTAACAAGTTACGTAACGCATAAATTCGGCATTCTCTTATTTTATCTATTAATTTTCTCAATAAAATAATAAAAAACCGTAACTATATAGGTTTTTTAATTATTTTTATTCATGTCTTATTCAATTTTATTTCTGATCTCGGCAACAGAAAACTTCGGTAAGAAAATAAAAGAGCATCACAACGTTTTTTTATATACATCTTGGCCGGACAATGACCCCGAAGATGATAAAATCGCATCACTATATAAAAATAAACACTAAAAAACAGGATATACTACGAGAGGGAAAAGGCGTGAAGATTAACTTACTACATTTTAACTTTTTACTTACTAAGTTTTTCCTAATTTCACGCGAAGTCGCGGACAAAATCTAGTCTATATCTATACTAATATAAAGAGGAAAGATTTGTATTTTTATATGTATTGAAATAACTCAAAAACTCCTGGGCCGATTTTAAAAATTCTTTAACCGTTAGAAAGGTAATTTATCTGTGAGTAACATAGGCTGTGTTTTTTAATTTTACGCAGGCGAAGTCGCGAGCAACAGCTAGTCTAATATAAATTTACCTTTTCAAATAAAAGTTTATGTACTAAATACATTTGGCAATGTGAACTGAACATTGTAACACGTGTTCAGCCTTGATAGTGACCTTGTCAACACACGTATATTGTTGTTTAAGCACGCATTGCACAAAATGATTGGTAGTGAGATAAAATTTAAAAACCAGACAAACATAGACCAAATTTCTATTAAATTAAATGAACAACTACGAGTAACATTAAATTAAATTTTTACTAATGAACAAATTAGAAGACATAAAAACTTGGATATTTCTGTTTTCCATACATAAGGCTATTAATTTATTTAGACTGAATAATGGGATTAACTACAATATGCGATCTAATTCCTCATGATGTAACAAAACCGATAAACACAACCAATATAATTGGATACCTATTAAAAATTAAGGACCTTATATATATTGGAGTAAGGTTGAAAATGTAGTGGATTTATAGACGCAAATGCCAAAATTAAAAATAGGGAACTGGCAAGCGCAATGAAAGAGAGAGCTGCCAAATGGAATTATCGAACGCATTTAGATCGGAAGTTTGTATGGAATCAAAAGAAAGTCAAAACTAAAAGAATTAAGAAATAATAAGAGTTACGGACCAAACAAGGGTATTTAATACCCTTTTCCACTACAATTTAATTCACAGTGAAATCATGAGTTTTAAAGTAATTTAACAATTTATGATACTAGCTGTTCTCGTGCGGCTTCATCCGCGTGAAATTATAAAAACTTTAATTGTTTACATTTGTCAAATTCTCAATTGTAAATGTTAAGATTCAAATGCACAAATGACAATTGCTTCCTTGATTTTGGCAGTTGTAGTTTATGGTCCCTTTCCCACATTAAAGTTTTTTTCTAATTCATTTACCCCTAAGTTTAATAGCGTAAAAATATACAGCCTAAAGGGTGTCGTAAGTGTAGGGCTTTTACTAAAGAAGGAATTATTCAAAAATAAGCTGTGATTGCTGACAACATACGCCACAAAGTAGTGTGCGTTTATTATATTAACATAGATTCGCAGTGAAAATATTATGGCAACACTGAGAAATTTCAAAACATAGTTGACTAACTATACAAATATTAAATGCAAGAAATTATACACTTTTTGTCTAACCTTAGTAAAGAATGACTTCCATCTCTTAGGAATAAATACAGAATCTAGACTTTTTATTGACCGACTTCCCAAAAGAAGGAGGTACTCAAGTCGTCTGTATATTTTTTTTTTAACCTAATTCATTAGTCGAGAGTTAACGTAAATTAATGTATCAGGGTCATTGGTACTGCATTGGGTATTAAGTGA
>LD688946.1:1492450-1505326 GCA_003118335.3 Papilio memnon
AGGGCTTTTTATTAAAAAAAGAATTATTCAAAAATATGCTATAATTGATGACATCTTAGGCAACAAATAAGTGTGTGTTTACGCTTTATTATATTAGTATAGATATACGCTTTATTATTATGTCGTTTAATTTAATATCCGTCATATTGACTTCATGCGTATTATTAAACATCGTATAAGGAAATTTCGCATATAACATGTCTGTTAAATTTTATTTCGATGTGCGTCCATAAATGGTGACTAGTTACTCGCCCACGAAATGACCTGAATGTACTCAACTTAAGGGCTGCCCCTGCAACTGTTACCTTGGCGAAAATAATAATTCGCTACTAATATGTAAACATAATGATATATATCTGTTATTTCACGTCTCAACTATGAAATAGAAAGAGAACGCAGTATGTAGAGAATTAGCAATGAATATTAGCAATACATCACAGAATTAACCATATATGTATGTATGTTTGTATCAATGTTGGAATCAATTAGGATTGTGACTTCAGACGAACTGAGCAACAAAAGTAGCCTGTATTCTTCCAGACTATGCTCTACATCTATGCCAAATTTAATCGAGATCCGTTTAGCAGTTTAGGCTAGAAACTCTAACAAACATTAATGCAAACATTAATTTATAATATTAGTAAAAAGTAAGATAAATTACATGTATACTAAAATTATAAAGTAAAGAATTTGTATTTTTGTATGTATTGAAATAACTACTCCACTCTACTCTAGTCTAAAACTACTAGGGCCATTTATATAGGCAATATTTATTATTTTTCTATTTCCACGCGTACAAAGACGCGAGCAATAGCTAGTATTTAATATTGTGACAACCCTATAAAACAATACATTTGCCAAAAGACAAAATGCGATGTGGAAATGCTCCGACGATCTCCGTTTCGGATATGTTAGGTAATGAACAATTAAAAACCGGCAAAATTGACGCGAGGCGTTGCACTCGGTTTATAAAGGTGAGTTTACATGGAGGTAATATGAATGCACTGATATGTTGTAATATTACTTCTTACCTATATTATAAATGTATGGATGTTATTAGAAGGTATCTACGGTACGGTTCAACGGATCATAATAAAATTTGGCACATATATAAATTATGATGATGATGATGATGATGTCGTCCGTGACGTATCCGTCAATGGCGAACCTTGCCATTTCCGAGAGTGTAACCGAAGATGGCTGGAAAACCCGAACTTAGTTTTAAAGGTCCTATATAGAACACAGACTAACTAACACACTAACATATATAGAACACAGTCAGGAAGAACACGTAGGTTTCCTAATACGGAGTCACGGGTAAAATATACATTAACAAGATTACGTCCTTTCAGAGAGTTCAGTCGTTCCTAAAACCATTTGAATCATATATATTGCACAGTCCAAACAGCAGGTCATATACCCATAATGCTTGATAACTTAAAAAAATCAGTTCAATGCTCTTTACAAGGGGAACCCAGTATCGGCTGACATCTATTCGTCTATCATAAAATGACATTTGGTAACATGAAACTAGATTATTCATACATTTCCTGTAGACCGTTATGCCGGCAACACACGTTAGGTTTCAACCTTGCAGCACAACTGACAGATACAACAATCATAGTGCATAACTGTACAATTTTGTCACATGCCAGGGTTGGCTTGATCAAAACCGTCACGCAAAACCTAACGTGTGTGGCCAGTATTAGAGGTCGTTGACCCTTACAAGAATCCTTACATTCATAAGCCTGTTGGTGGCTCGTCTCTGGTTTCTGGATTTCAGTCTAGTCTAGTCACAGACAATAGTTTTTTTGTCTATGCAACGGTCGTTCACACTAAAGTTAACTGACAGCCGGTAATGTTATTAGCATAATCTAATTGTGTTTTTTTTTTAAGGCAAAGGTTGAATTTGATATTCTTTTATTGAAATGAATAACAACTTTCGAGTTCTTAAACTGTTTTTAGCTTGAAAAATAATTACTAGTCGCTTTTTACAATTGTTTTTTGTAGCAAAAACATCATTTTTGTATAAACTTCAATCATTTACTTCCTAAGTAAACCTACGCAATCTTTTTCGCGTGGGTAAATATTTATCTACAAAACTAAAAAAACAACCAAACACAGTATTAAATCATCATCATCTACTTAATATCAACTTATGTGGGGCTATTATTAAACCATCCGAAATATACCGTTCGACATGATGTTGTCCAGATGCGATATTATTTCGAACATTATCTGAAGTGCGCAATTAAATAAGTGATATTAATCAGGGTTTATTACGAAATAAAATTGTGATAATGACATTTCCAAAGTACATTGATCGATAAACGTTCGTAAAAGACGTCCCCTACCATATATTTTGGATTTTAATTTCTCTTTGTCATAGTTCAGTTTATAATTCTCAAATATAAAGTGAAAAAGCAATAGAGATGTGCCGTTTTATACATTTCAAAATGGGTTCTCACATAATTTACTTATTTAGACAAACCACGTTAACTTAGTCGTTCTTAATAGATATTTTATTATTGAAATTTGCTTCCAAGTAAACCATATAAAAATATCTAGTCAATTTCTAAATTTATTATCCTCAAAACAGTGTGTGTTCCATTCCTATTTAGTGAGGCAATCGTAATTACGTACAGGTAAATAAAGTACCATTTATTGCAAACCCACACGGTCTGTTGCCGCGGCATCTGTAGCTACGTGGGAGCACCGGCTTTGTATGGACATGATTGTGTCATTAAATCGTATTGCTGTAAAACGTTTTACTGTTCAATATATTACGAGTATATAAAACTATTATATAAAATTACTATAATAAGATAAATGTAGAGGGCGTCAATGGATGCAGGAAGGAAGCTGAGCGAGGCAATGAAATGACATCCCAATAACGCAGTTAGATATACCATAAGAAAAATAAAAAACATTGTCGTAATTAAATACTGCTTACTATCATCATAACTTGATTACTTTCATAAACTGCAACAATATGTAAAATATAATATGTTACTCAAATTTATCATTTTTAAATCATAGTAACCGGTTAAAATAATCGAAATTAAAAGTTATACAATTTAAAATCGATTTTAAAAAATTGTTGATTCGCATCCCTAATTACGTCAATCTGACAGATGTCAAGTTCACCATAGAAGGAGAAAATTGACAGTATATAGCCTGTTTCTGATAGACAATCGACAAGCATAAGTTAAAACCTAATATGGATAGAATCGTTTTAAAGATCTTAGAAAACTATTTATTGAACAAAGAATCCACAGTTAATGTTCTGAATGACGCAAAGGATTGCTTGTCACAAATCTAAATAGGTTATGATATTGTACTCTAATAGAATATCGTCCGTTGCACGAATCGAATAAGAATCGAGTCTCCTGATTGCATAACGGTACGTAACGTGTTTGTATCCGATCTAAAAAATCGATTCTGTGTGAAATTCCATTTCGTGTAAGAAATTGTGTTCGATATTTGAAGCACCACAATTAACCAATTCGAAAAAGTAAAAAGTCCAAAATTCATCGTTAAATTGACATTATGGTCGCTTCGTAGATTCTAAATGTATCTTTTAATGCATAAGTTATTCTAGATGGAGCTCCTACTTTCCTCAAGTTATCAATGAAAAACTTAAGTTGAATGTCATTTTAAGAGCGGACGTACAACTTTGACGAAACAATCGCACAACTGTTATGTGATTGTAGATTGTTTCGCAACTTCAACTGATTAGTTGCACAACTAAAAATTGAGTAGTGTGCGCACATAAGTCATAGGAATCAAAGCGAGACTAAACAGTTGTGCGATAGTCAAAGGTAACGCTCTAAGTAATACAATTTCTCAGTCGACATTGAGTCCGGCCTCGTATAACGCATTTTAACTGAATGTTTGTGTATTTATTATTCAAATTCGCTCCGGCCTCATGGAGGTCCGGACACGATGACATCATTTGGAATATATTAGGAAAATGTTGGCTTCGAGAATTCTTATATGCGACTGTTCGCGAAATTTTAAATTACTACACTACGCAATTTATTTAAACAAGGACTATTTTACAATGGAGTTGTTATCGTGTCTTGTTTTCCTAGTTTTTTAATATACTATCCATAGATATTCACGCACTAACTCAGAGGAGTAAGCAGATATTTCATAAGGCAACTGAGATTGAATCGCTCTATATCAAACAACAAAATAATAATGCCTATATCTAGATAACGTATTTGTATAAGGTAGACATCCTACTAGACTAACGATAGTCTAAGACTAGATTTTACCTACAGCTAGGAACGGTTTTATGATGTTTATTTTAGTTTATTAGAGTTAATATTTCAGCTGTTATACAGTAGTAGAGTGCAGTGTAGTGAGGTTTTATCTAGAAGGAGATGGATTGCGTGAAAGGTGATCTGATCTAGAAGGGAGTGACTGAGATAACGGAATAAGAACGAATACGGATGCGTGACTCTACGTGAGTAGAACAAGGACAGATTATCTATACAAATATTATAGAGGAAGATTTGTATTTTTGTATATATTGAAATAACTCGAAAACTACTGGGTTTCAAAAATTATTTCACCTTTCAAAAGCTACATTTTCAGTGAGTAACATAGGCTATGTTTTAATTTCACGCGAGCGAAGTCGCAAGCAACAGCTAGTTGATCAGTAAATTAATAACTTACAAGTGTATTCAATAATAAGAAGTAAATGTTTTCTCGATTAACGTAACGAATGAAGATGACGACTTCATGTTGAATCGATGAGGTAATCGTATGACGTCATGTTTATGTTGAAGGTCACAAAAAATTCTGACGAATTCAATTAAATTTCTAAATCATCGTGAGTAATGTTTAATTCTTAAGAATGTAATTATGTGTTTTTTGTGGTTTTCCTGAACACTTAAGTGTTTTAAATAAATTTCATATCCAGTAAAATGTTTACCACGATAAGTTACATTTAAAAGGGATGTAACGAATATCAAATATTGACTTGATTAAACTTTATTAAAATATTGGTTGCAGAATTAACCGTTAAAAAAATAATAACATACTTTAAAAATCTATCAAAATCACCACCATACGAAACTATACCAGGGGTGGATAACCACAGGCACGCGTGCCATAAACGGCACACAACATAATATTTTGGGCACATCGATAATCATAAAAACACTACGAAAAAATCATGAAGTAAGGCACCATGGAATTGACATAATGGCACGTCTAAGACCGCATTAAACAATTCTATAGAAAAATACCTACCTAAAGTACCTTTGATAAATGTTCGCCACCCCTGGGTTAAATTAAAAAAAAAAACTTACCAATGTAACAATATCTCCAGGGTTAGCTGCAGCTATCCTTCTCAGTCTCTCATACAGCAAATCCAGCAATCTTTGATGCTTAGCATTCAGCTCATCCAGCTCTCTAGCGACCGCGTCAGCGCCCGTCAGTTCCCCAGCACCGCGCCCGCAGCGCTGCAGCCGCTGGGAGAGCTCCGCTTCCCCTTGCTTCTTCAACTGACGCGCGTCCAGCGAAGGATGGACCTCCTCGCATAACCACTCCGTGTACCGCTGGCAGCGGGAGCCGTGGATCTATGTTCGTTGGTTAGTTAATACTGACCGTTCTTAAATGAACCAGTTTAGACATGTGATACTTGTATGGAGATAGGTGTCTTTTTATTCTGGTTGTTTAACTTTAAAAACAATCAGTTATATGTTAGGTTGATTAGATTTAATTTGAAGCTTTTACACGCATACATCCGTTTTCATTCATATCGGTATTATTTCTTTTAAAATCTTTCATTTAAATAATAATCTAAAAACGAACTATTCTCAAATTTTCTTCGATTAAGTCGATTTTCATACATTTTTTCATACAACCATTCATAAGTTCAGTAAAATTCACTAATATATGTACTAATACGTTCCTATATTTTTCACTTTCATAATAGCATATTTAAGTCCAGCTGATAGGTAATCCCAGGAATATGTCATGCTGGGAATATGCTACGGGTTTTTTAAGCGTGCAACACCCAATGCGTGCCCGATATATCCACTAATGCCAATAATTATTACGTAATTCTACAATAAAAAAATCTTAATTTTTCAAAAAAAAAATTTCAGTGCTGACAACACTCACACAGGTGCATGCAAAGCGAAACGAAAAAAAAAAACTTGTATATTTTCAAAGAGGCGTTGACATAATTTGAATTGAAACTCTCTATGGATGACGGTAGCATATCGACAATACAATAATTTAGTCACATTTAAACGCAGCAGTTATAAATTGCTGTTTTTTAATGATAAAAAAATGTTTCGCACAATCACACAAACTCATTCACTATTCAATATTAGTTTAAACCGTTCGATAGCATTATTAAGCAAAAGCAGCGATACAAAAAAGCGTTATTTTAGCGACAATATGTTACTTTTAAGCGTTACTGGCTGATGCGTTCGCAAGTGCATAAAAAAAGACAAACCAGAACCTCCGCTATAAAAAGAGACCTTGTTGAAGACCAAAGACAAACACGAGCAAACCCGGGAAATGTGCAAAGGAAAAACGCTGGACAGACACATTTACAAAACCTTTCATAACCTCAAAAAATCAACAAAAAATGACCGTAGACAATAATTTCAAACAAAATGGCGTCATGTGGAATGAAATAAATAATTTTTCGATACTGATTTTTTTCTATTAACCGCCATACAAGTTTACTTTCCAAAAATAATCACCTTTGCTTCGCGGATAAATCGTCCTCCATCGACATTCACTTTCTCTATCTTTGGTGTCCTTTCAACGACACTTGTAAGTAGAGCCTGCAAACAAATGTAATATTAAAACATCGTATTTAAATACGATACTAATATTATAAAGAGGAAAGATTTGTATTTTTGTATGTATTGAAATAACTCAAAAACTACTGACCCGATTTCAAAAATCTTTCACCAATAAGCTACGTTATCAGTGAGTAACATAATGCTACATTTTTACAATTATTCCAATTTCTCGCGAACGTAGTCGCAGGTGAAAGCTATCTACACTAATATTATAAAGAGGAAAAATTTTATTTTTGTATCTATTGAAACAACTCAAAAACTACTGGGCCGATTTCAAAAAATCTTTCACCAACAAGCTACATCATGACTGAGCACTGAGTGACATAGGCTATATTTATTACTAATTGGACCGCGTGAAATTAAAAAAGAATAAAAAATGAAGCCTATGTTACTCACATATAAACTACTTTTCGAACGGTGAAAGAATTTTTAAAATTAACCCAGTAGTTTTTACATGAATCTAAAACATACAAAAATACAAATCTTTATAATATTAGTATAGATAGTCGCGGGTAAAAGTCCATACCCTGGTGGTCTCGAGGTGTTCCTTAGGGCGGTGTTCCAGCGGCGGCTGCGCGTGCAGGCGGGCAGCTGCGCCGTCCACCCAGTCCACCTCCTGCTGCAGACCCACGCTGTAGTTCCGCACCAGCTGGTACGCCGCCTCGCAGCTGCGCAGTCTACAAACAATATTTTATTGTTTGAAACTGTTATTGAGACGATTTTCCAACAACGACTAACTGCCCTATTCGATTAATACAGAATGACGGTCCTACGGTGAAAAAGGGACTTAACCGCGAAGTACACTCGGAAGCGCGTTTCGTTATTTTTTTGTGTATACAAGTTTATTATACCTGCCATACCCCCTAGACCTAGCCTAGATCATCGGCTAGCGACGCCGAACTTACAACCTCATGTCTTATGATGTGTAAGTCACCATGCACGTCCTCAATTTGTACTAACCTCTCAGCTAGCTGCTGGCAGACATTGTTCCAGCGCGTGTTGATGTGCTCCAGCTCCTTGTCGAGGCGCTCCAGGTCCGCGTGCTTGCGGGGCAGGGAGGCGTGCGGCAGACCAGCGCGGGAGGTCTCCACCAGCCGGCGGCAGGTCTCACCATCGTCGTTCATCTGGTCCACTTGCACCTGCTGCTTGCTCACCGCCACCTGCAGACGCAGCAGGTCTTCGTGCATCTGTAAGATGAAATACATCAAGTTTGTAAAAACTACCTTAACATTTCAACATTAGAGATTGTTCTTCTTTATCTATACTTCTATCATCATCATCATGAACTCGTCCATCAAGTCCAATGTCTATACTAATATTATAAAGAGGTAAAATTTGTATTTTTGAATTTTGTATGTATTGAAATAAATCAAAAACTACTGGGCCGATTTCAAAAATTCTTTCATCATTAAAAAGCTACGCTATCGCTGAATAATATAGGCTGTTTTTACTATTTTAATTATATATTAATGATTGTGGTCGAAGTCGCAATCAGCTAGTTAATTTACTTACGTCTTTCAACATCTCCACATCATTGGGTAGGTCGTGGAACTGCGCCAGTTTGATCTCGAACTCCGATATCGTCTGATTGTTCTCCTCTATGCTGTTCACTATTATCTCTACAAACTTTAACCTGCAAATAAAACATATTTTTAAAATTCATTTATCCTAATTAGCTTTAAAGATGCGAATATTAACCGTTAAGTTAAAAGGTAACCTTTCGACGAACAGCTGGCTCTTAGACTGCATATCATTCCATTTGCCCATAACCTTGTCCAGGCTCTTCTTCATAGCCGGGGTCTTGAGGGCGATACCTGACACATACAAAATAATTAATAAATATAGATCTTTATGTAATATTTAAAAACAAGAGCGAAGGTATACTTCTGAACGTGTTCTGGACTTCTTCCACATCGCTGGCGAGTCCATGCAGCCCTGTCTCCCAGTCTTTGTGCTGCAGCACGAGGTGCTCCAGGCTGTCCAGGTCTCGTGGGATATGGCTCGCGATGCGCTCGTGCAGCTGCCGCTCGAACACCTCCAGACGTTCGAGTAGACTGCTGGATTGTTCGGTAAATATGCGAGCTGCATTTTTCGATTCCTCTGGAAAAGGGAATGAAAGAGTTTCATGTCAAATGTTAAATATTCTTGACCGGTTGCAATTTATTAACTAAATTTTAAGCTATTGCAGCAGTGAAACCCTGCGATATAATTACGTTCTTCAGTCAACTTTAACTTAAATAAAATAAACAAAATCTTTAATTCTTGGCTTAGAACTGTATATAATCTTTCAGTTTTATGATTTTAAAAGTAAATAAGCGAATTTAAAAATCGATAAATAAGATAAACAAGTATGTTTAATTTAGTTTGTTATTAAAATAAACAACCTAAACCTAATAACCTAAATACTGGACTGTCACGTAACAAAATGCGTAATTTGATTTTCATTCACTACAACACTTTTATTCACTAATTTAAACAAACATACTAAAATCAAATAACACCGGTATTCAATCACATAACCTTAAAAACCACAGACTAAAAATTTGCAAAACATCCACCTGACAGGCGCACTTCCTCCCAACACCGTTCGATAATTCTCTTCCGGTACACGAGTATTGAATTTCTAGGCATTAGATATTTTATTAAACGAACACGCTCCACATGCAATCAGATAACGACTGGCTTAGATTCTAGATGTCACAGACTAATTTTATTCAGTCGACTTCAACTTTGCTACTGCATAAAATCTATGACGTTCGTCTGTAAAAAGTTGTGAAAAACTAGGACGATAGCCCCGCACCAAATGACATTGACATTGTCCGATTTAAACACAAACTAATTGAAGGAAGACTGTAAAAAGCAGACAAACAGACAGATTGATTTATAGAAAATTAGATTGATTATTGAATAACTAGCTTTCGCTCGCGACTTCGACCGCGTGGAATTAAGAAACAAAAGTAGTAGCTTATGTTTTATTCCAGACTATGCTCTGCATCTATGCCAAATTTCATCGCGATCCGTTCAGCAGTTTAGGCTACAAACTCTAACAAGCATCCATCCATTTAAACTTTCGCATTTATATTAGTAAAGATTTTTTTCAACTCGTAAATGTAATAAAAACTACTTTAACTTGATTTTTTTACAAAGAAATTGTATATTTCTACATAAACTATACTAACATTGTCAACTTTAAATAAAAGTTTATAGTAATTGCTCACGTTAGTAGTCTATGTTTTCTTACAAAAGGCAAGGAAACTAGTCTGCGATGTTACATAACAGAGGCAAAATCAATAGACAAGTTTGCCAACTGACTTTTTTCAGTCTGTGGCTAACCACCCACTCTAGTTGGTTTGGAAATTGCAACAATAACTGACCAATCTACGCCTCAGACACCGAGGTCAATATAGAACGGTTGCTTAAAAAATTGACATGACATCATAGTTGAGCCGTAAATTTAATTATTTGAACGGTCATAAATTACTAAGGCTTCAAGACAACGCTTTGTCGGTTGCTCAGTGGTTTAAGCACTTGACTTGTAATGTACAGGTCTTGGGTTCGAATCCCGCCATGTACCAATGTGATTTTTCGATTTTTCGAATTTTCATATGCACACAATTTACCCGACGTTCTTACGGTGAAGAAAAACATCGTGATGCTCTGCACATATCGGCGAAGAAATTCAAAGATATGTGTGAAGTCAACCAACCCGCACTTGGCCAGCGTGGTTGACTATGGCCTAGTCACCCTAACTTTAGGGCAAGCTCCGAGCCCTTCGGTGGGGACGTATAGTGAGCTTAGTGACAACGCTTTCGATAAACAGTATGGATGATAGAATCTTTAATATATTAGCAACCGTTTGTAATTTGCCTAGGAACATTGTGGACTCGATATCTTACCAACTTAGTCACAATGTGCAGATATTGCGGCAACACTTTAGTTAGGGTTCAGATGAAAAACAGAGCAAAGATAGTTAAATAATTAGGGTATGTACATACTAAATCTTAGTAATATAATAAATGCGAATGTTTGGTTGTTTGTTGCCATATAACTCCAGAAAGATTGTACGATTGTTGATGACATTTGGATCATATATAGCTTACAATCAGGAATAACATGTATACTAGATTTATCCCGAAAAATGTCGCTTCTATGGGCTATCATGATCTCAGTGGGTTTGTTCACAAAGGATTCAAGAAACCGGGCATGGATCTCCATGCTTGCGGTAGGATTTAGTCTATACTCACAACAAGTTTAGAATGTAGAAATGAATTTCGTGTGATAATTTCATTTTTTTTTGCATATAAAAACTATACTCAGACGCAGACGAAGTCGCGGTCAACAACTAGTTACATAAGTTGTTAATGCAGCACAGCGCGGTTTGCGGTCTATATAACTAAATACAAGTTGGTATGGCGAAGATAGACAGACATAAACAATGATGCGAATTCCATTGTGTTGATTTATGAATACACAGTGTTTGTACATATTTCAATCTCCTGTGAAAAGAATATTTGACGTTTGTATTATAACGATTATGTCTCGACAGGCGATGGATTTATGACACTGCTTTTATCTCGGCGTTACTCCGATATCTTGAAGCATCTCAATATATTTATAAGAAAACATGAAAATTTTCCTTAGTAATTCACGCGTCTTTAATTGTAACATTTCAATTCATTATCTTACTCTATGTGGGATCGACGCGTTATCCTCCATATTAAGCTATCAACTTTTTTAATAGCTTTTTTAATCGCTCCTTTTTGACCAACTTCCAAAAGGAGGTGGTACTCAATTCGTCTGTATGTTTTTTATGTGTGTTACGACATAACTCCGCCCATGGTAGACCGATTTTGACAAATTCTTTTTTTATTTGAATGGTAATGCTTGCAGATGAGTCACATTTTTTTGTTTAATTTTTGGCGTCAAAGACTACGGTGAAGTAAATAGTTTAGCTCAAAATCGCGTAACAAAAATTTGGGTCTTTTGCTTTCTTTGCTTACGTAGCCTAAACTATAAGACTTACATAAAAATGTGTCAACTCTAATTGTTAGCAATAAAGTAGCAATTGCATCATTGAGAGATTTAAAGTCAATTCCAGGCAGATATTCACGCGTATTTAATAAAGGTCCCGTTACACCCAGTGGTCATTGTAATACCAATTTAAGCAAGCAAATGCGCCTGCGCACATAATTGATGACGTCATATCTGACCTAATAAAAGACACGAAAATTTAAGGGACAGGGAATTTAGTAATCGGTACTAGTGTAGGTGTAGAGTTAGGGAGAACGTTAGTATTATTTTTATTTCAAAGTTATGTATATGGTCTCTCTTAGTGTAGATTTAGTAGTATGCAACGAGACGATGGGGACATAAACCAGAAAGTGTTATGAATGTGGATGGCTACAAAGGAAGAGTAAGACCGAAGAAAGTATGGATGGATTGTGTGAAAGAGGATATGCTTAAGAAGGGAGTGGATTCAGATATGACGGCTGATAAAAATGTATGGAAGAGTAGCACATACTGTGCCGACCCTCCGTGAGGGATAAGGGCAAGTTGATGATGACGAGTGTAGATTTAGTAGTAGAAATCTGCACTAAGGGTCTCTGACGAAGTGAGTGGTTTCATTTTATAGCTACAATTTACAATAGTCTAAGGCCCGTACATAAGATGCTATGCGATACAAGTGTAGCAACATGCAAGCTCTCTATAACAATATGAATCGTCGACGCAAGTCGTCTATTCAGTCACTATAGGTATATCGACTACGAATTTACAAAATTACAACTGTATATTTTGCTCTACTATTTTGAAAATCGCGGCAACTTTTGTTTTTAAAGGCCATTGTAACAAACAGGTAGCGAGCGATTGGTGATGGCGAGAACAAAATGTGTTACGCGTTCCTGTGTAGGAACTTCTATGATATTGTAAGTCGCTTAGCGATATTTCGAATATTTATATTGCCCTGTGTACGAAAGGCCTAACTTTGTTTATTTATATATTACTAACTAGCTTTTGCCCGCGACTCCGTCCGCGTGAAAAT
>LD688946.1:1515286-1527324 GCA_003118335.3 Papilio memnon
CTCCGCGGTCTATCACGTTACTGAACTGTAGTTCTCTCTTCTCCAACGAAGACATAAGTTGCTGCACCAAAAACAACTCTATTACCACACTTTAAAGTTCAAATTCAAAAAAGCGTCAATACTAGCAGGTAAGAAAACTAAGGACGTTAGTAATGTTTAACAAACCTCTTTATCGTCTCCAAATGAATGCTTGCATAAAAAAAAGAATCATTAAAATAAATTAACACAAACCACCGTGCATATGCAAAAGAAAAGATATTGGAATTAAAACAATGCAAATATATAAAATAGATATTTCGTAGTTGTGTAATTAAAGGGTGGGACTTAAAATTAGGTGTGTCTAAGTAGGCCACGCCCATAATTAAAATCATACCATTTTTTATAATTTTTGTATATGCTCGGTAAGATAGTGACAAACTGAAGGAATCCAATTAGTATTATATACAAGATTGATGTGCGTGCGTGTGTATATAATGTATAATGAGGTAGTGGGACAAAATATGGGACAGATGATAAAAATTAGCTCTAAAAATCTAATACTAAGTTTATTCTAAAACTATAATTTATTTCTAAATCTCATGAAATCTAATACTATTTAAACCATCTTTTAAAGTGTTATTTCAAATATCTTGTCGTCCCAAGGTCATCTGTGCAAGTGCCCTCCCCTGCTTTACTTTACGCTCTGTTATATTTAATACTAGCTGTTCCCGTGCGACTTCATCCGCATGAAATTATAAAAACTTTATTTGATTGTTTACATTTGTCAAATTATCAATTGCAAATGTCAAAATGACATGACATGATGACAAACCATGGCAATATTGCTTCCTTGATGTTGACAGCAACTTATGGTCTCTTTCCCACATTAGGGTTTTTATCCAAAATATTTACCCCCTAAGCTTAATAAAAATATATAGTGAAAATAACGCCTAAACGTGACGTAGGGCTTTTTATTAAAAAAAGAATTATTCAAAAATATGCTGTAATAGCTGATATCTTAGGCAACAAAGAAGTGTGTGTTTACGCTTTATTATATTAGTATAGATTATGGACAACTCGTACAATATTAAGCAACCAAGATATCTGGAAACTACAATACAAAGGGAAAAAGACGTGAATAAAATGGGGGGTGAAAATAATAAACTGGCTGTAGCTCGCGACTTCGCCCGCGTGATAGCCTATAATGGTGAAAAAATTATTGAAATCGGCCCAATAGTTTTCGAGTTATACATACAAAAATACAAATCTTTCCTCTTTATAATATTAGTATAGATAAACCAGTTACATAAAGTGTAAAAACTTACTTCATAATAGTGTTGTACCGCGGGCAAGTTAATGTGCGGATCAGCCCAGTCACGGGACAGTTCCACTTGCTCCTTCTCGTTAAGCCAGTTTAGTTCCGCTGTCGCCGACTGCAGGAAATCTTGCAGCGCGTCCAGATCTGATATACTACATACAAGAAATACAATAATTTATCATTAATTATTACTAATGTGTAGTTCACATCCGACTCGAAGGACCAATTATATCAATCATTTAAGTTTCTAAAATAGATGACATTGTCAAGTGACATGAAGTTTAATTAAATTCCCATTTTTCCGGAGCCAATATTTGTATCATTGTAGAATTTGCATAATTAATTATGGCAATACTAGCTTTCGCTCGCGACTCCGCGTGGAATTAAAAAACAAAAGTAAATAGCCTATATCTCTACATCTATGACAATCATCGATATCCCTTCAGCAGTTTAGTCTACAAACTAACAAATATCCATCTACACTTTCGCATTTATACCATTACTAGCTGTTCCCGTCCGGCTTTATCCGCTTGAAATTATAAAAACTTTATTATACTGTTTACCTACATTTGTCATATTATCAATTGCAAATGTCAAAATGACATGACATGATGACAAATCATGGCAATATTGCTTCCTTGATGTTGGCAGCAACTTATGGTCTCTTTCCCACATTACGGTTTTTATTGAAAATATTTACCCCCTAAGTTTAATTGCGTGAAAATATATAGCCTAAAGCGTGACGTAAGTGTAGGGCATTTAAAAAAAAAGAATTAATTAAAAATATGCTGAAATTGCTGACATCTTTGGCAACAAAGAAATGTGTGTTTACGCTTTATAGTATAGATTAAAGCTTATATTTACCGTTTAGTACTAGTAGATAGCAGTTCAGCGTATAGCTTCTGCAGCTGACTGAGATGTTGGTTGTAAAGGTTTAATTCTTCTCCGTTGAAGTTAGATCTGTTGTGTACACATTGCTCTACCTGCAACAAACATATGAATATGGAGATAGACAGAAATGACAAAAAATCACTATAATAGACTGAATTGATAATCTTTTTGTACAAGATACAGTGAAAACTTACTGTTACCGTAAATAGAGCTATTTTTAATAATATTCTCATGTAAGCGACTTTTTAAATTGTCTTTTTGAGAAAGTCTTTGTACCTTATGCCTTAAAACCTATGTGTGTTTTAAGACTATGTTCTACATCTGTGAGATCTCAGCAAGATTTTTTAGCCGTTCTTTACGTTGTAACAAACATCCATACATCCATCCATTCAGCTCTTTAGCAATAATAATATTAGTAAGAAGTAAAATTACCTTGGAGTGGAATTGATCGATCTGTTTGTGCTCTCTCTGGTGTTTGTCGAGTTCGTGTTGCACTGTAGGTAAGTCGGACCCGTATTCCGATTCATGCAGTTTTTTCTATAAAAAAATTGAATAAAACAATATTTGAATATCATTAACTGAGTATAGATTTATTTTGTATAGGTAAATGTATGGATATATTTTTTTACGATTGTAAGAAGTTGTTAATTTAATTTTTTAACAAAATTTTATTTTACAAACTGCTGCTCATATAAGTCATGAAGTGATTTCGAAGTTCGAAATCTTAAAGTGTGAAGATTATCGAAGTATCCTCACCAGTCTCTCCTTACACCACTTGGTGGCGGCATGCAGCTGCTGGAATTTGGGGTCAGCATCGTGCACGCGCGTCTCCAGTACAGTGCGGGTCTCGCGGCGCACCGTGGTCTGCTGGACTGGCATGCGCACTGACGACAGTCGGGGCACTAACCGCCCCGTGAACGCCTGACGTGCGTTTACCCAACGCTCGTGGATTTGTTGCACTCTATAAATAAATATGGACATACATTACACAGACTCCTTACAGAGCAAAGCCGATATTTATTGAACTTTGAGCTTTATGCGATTGAAATAACGTTTAATATTATTTTACACGACTTTTGCTTGATTTTAATAAGATGTTCAAAGTAAAATTAACCTTGTTTCAATCATATAAGGCTCAATTTTGTTTCCGAAAAATTTACTGTCTCTTCGAACGGGCCCTTAGAGTCTAAATTGCGTTAATAGCACGAATTTAGCTGCGGCCGTACCAGAGGAAAACAGTAAATAATCAATAAAACAGTATTTAAAGAGGCGGTTTATAAGATGTGATATTTAATTCTAGAACATTCTAGACTCACCGTCGGTGCAGTTCAGTGGCCTGTGGGTACCGTCCTTCACGGAGCGCGTGGCAATCCTGGAACATATCTTGTATTCCATGTTCCATGGCTCTTAGCTCCTGTTCTATTTGCTCCGCGGCTTGCTTTGCCTCAGCGGGGTGCACGCCGCGCTCCAAGCGACGGATCTCTGACTCTATGTGACGTTCTACGTTCTCTAGACCTGATTCCGTTTGTTTTATGTCCCTAGAGGAGAAACATGGGTTTGTTACCGTTTTTACTCTTGTGGAATCTAAGATATTGACGTTTAAGAATATATGACTAGCTGTTGCTCGCGACTTGCTCCGCGTGAAAATAAAAACTGATAAAAGACATAGCCTTTGTTACTCACTGATAACTTATTAGATTTTGAAATCGGCCCAGTAGTTTTTGAGTTATTTCTATACATACAGAAATACAAATCTTTCCTCTTTATAATATTAGTATAGATACATAACCTCTAAAATCTTTAAACAAACTTTTAAAGATTCAGTTACAAGGCTTTTATATTAGAAAAATCAAAATAGAAAGCCTTAAACGGATAATCAATGTTTACTTGCATTTTCAACAAGCAGAGTTTCAAGAAAACACAATTTTTAGTCTTTCACTGGTCAGCATTTTGTAGTATTTACCTGTGCAATTTCTCAGCTAAACGCTGTAGGCGCTCTAGGCGACGGATCTCATCAGCTAAGTCCCTCTCGCGCTCCTGCTGCGCCATCAGCAGCCGCGCCCACGCCTGCTCCAGCGCCTCGGGGCGTAGGGTCGCCTCCACCTCGCACTCGCCCACGCACTCAAAGTATTTCTACACCAATACAATATACTACGTTTAGATGGATGTTTGTTAGAGTTTGTAGCCTAAACTGCTGTACGAATCTTGATATTTGACCCAGATATAGAGATAGTCTGGAACACACAATCTAATTTTGATCTCGGAAATAGTTACGGTTCTCGTGGGATACGTTTTTTTGTTTTTCAAAGTTCGTATGTTTTTTAATACTGCGTTGACGAAGTCGCGGGCAACAGCTAGTCTGTTTTCATCCTACATAACAAAGAGTGTGTTTACGCTTTATTATATTAGTATAGACTAGCTGTTGCGACTGCGTCCGCGTGATAACGTAGCTTTTAAATGGTGAAAGAATATTTGAAATCGGCCCCGTAGTTTTTTGAGTTATTTCAATATATACAAAAATCCAAAAATTACAAATCTTTCCTCTTTATAATATTAGTTTAGATATAGGTAGATGTACCTCAAGGTCGCGGTACTGGTGGAACAACTTCTGCTTCTCTCGCTGTCTCAGAGGCACCTCCTCATTACGGAAGCGTGTGCTCTCACTCAGCAGCTTCTTCATCTCGATTAGAGTAGACGGGAATGCGCGATCCTGTTCACACATTCATACACATAAAGACCCAGAACTGGTAATTCTACTAGCGCCCTGGGCGAGATTACTCCACATCGTTTTACTGTGACTAGGGAGGAGAGTTCTAAATTAACTAAAAATTTATGTTTTTTTTTTTAGTTTTTAACATAAACAACATCGTTAGAATTCGACTAATTCAATTCACATCACAATAGAATGAAAATAAAAGAGATAGGACAACGCCTTTCTCTCTCATTTCAATCTCCTGTGTATTCCAAACTTCAAACGCAATTTCTCAAACATACATTTTAAAATAAAAATTTATAAAATAAAACACTATTTATTGCCCAAAAAATCACAAAAAAAAAACAAAATTTACAAAAGACATTAATGAAATAAAAATAAAAAAATCAGCTAATGCGGTCTCCCACTGAAGGCCGCGCCGGTTTTCAGCGTCCCCTTAACTACTAGTACATGGTTCAGTTTATGATACAGGGGGCATTTTGAGGGCATTTAATTTTTTTTATGAATAAATCGCGACGAGTTAGGTTGTACATGACAGTTTTATCATAGAGATAAAGCTTAGAGCGACAAAACTGTAGTTGTTCTGTATATCACACCGTGAGTACTGACCTGCATGAGTGAGCACTTCTCGTGTAACCAGGCGCGGTGCGCGGCCGCCTGTTCGGTGTACGCGGCGGCACGCCGTTGGGACTCCGCATCGAAGAGAGGATGCACCGCCGGCGGTTCAGGGAATGTCTCGTATAGTGATGAGATGTATGTGATAAGGGACTTCTCGTCCGGTTCGTGTGTGTCCACATCTGGAATTCATTGAAATTAATATAGTAATTGCTTGACACTCCCAACTAGGGTTGTCGACAGGTCGTAAAAATCCAATTAAGGTTTATAAAACTTGTGCATCGACCCTACGTGAGTAGGATAAGGCTAGGAAGATGGTGATGACAATAGCAACTGCTTAATACGACGGTACTACTGAATTTAACCGGTTTATCGAGAAGCATGAGAGATAATATACAGTTACGATTTTTCAAACTTATTTAAAAATACTTAAGTACACAAAGATATTTTGATACCCATTGTCGTACTATAATATTATACTAAAGCAGTTGACATGTGAGTCATACATAACACATACAAACATGGGTAGCGTGAATAATAACAGTTGCCTCGGAATGGAGACCGCTTTGATGTCACGATAAGATTGCAAGAATTACCGCGAATGCAGTTTGAAGCGCATTTAAACTCCTGTATACTTGTAAACATAGCTTTCATACTTGTATTATACAAATACTAGCTGTTGCTCGCGACTTTGCGCGAAATACGCTAGCCTATGTTACTGATTAAATAGCTTTTTATTGGTGAAATAATTTTTAAAATCGGCCTAGTAGTTTTTGAGTTATTTCAATACATAGAAAAATACAAATATATCTTAACCAAGCTGAGAATTATTTTAAGTTCTTCCCTTTAAAAAATATTTTAATTCTCAATATAACCCATTATAAGCCGACTAAAATTAATTGATAGAACGCGTGCACACCTTTGACTAAACAATCGCACAACAATTGTGCGATTGTCGATTGTTTCGCAGCAAATTCATCTATTTGGAGTTGTGTGCGCACGTCCATATAAGCACATAGGAATAGCCGAGACTGTACAGTTGTGCGATAGTTTACTCAAAGGTGTACGCGCTCTTAACCTGTTCATAGTTCATTGTATTCATGGTACATATAATTGGTACACTGTCTACGAAGGAACAATGGCTCATAAAACGGCACCAGACTGAACGATTGCATTGCTAATAATGAACAATTGAATGCCGACAGGTGCGTTACTGACACTAAGCTATTTATTTACGATCGATATTGATTTAGGGTTAAGCCTTATATGCATCTTGTTGCCAAATGTATACATACCACGTTTTACGTTATTTTATTGACAACGGGTGATATGTTTCCGAACGCACTTTGACGACCATAGATAATAAATATATTGAGTGTTTTTTCATAATAAATACCTATTTATTAATACCAGATTTTTTTCATTATTTTTTTTATGTTATATGTACCTCAATACTTTCCAAGACGCAATAAAAAACCATGCATTAAAGGGTTAAGATCGATCCGAAAAATCGTCTAAAAGACAGATGGTGTTTCAAGAGCTAATAAGAACGATAGACCAGTTAAATTTAAAACAATTAAAATATCTTGGATAACCAACTTGAACAATAAAATACGGTATTTGTTTATAAACAACTCTCGCAACTCTGAAATGTTACATATCTGCCGTGTGGCGAATTTCACTCGTAATCGTTTCCATCTAAAAAATCGATACGCTCAATAAAACGAGATAATTCGTTGGCGCATCGAATCGGTTAAAACAAAGACTCGATGTCTTGTAATCGATGCGTGACCAATAACAGGTGGGGAGCTATATTATCGGATTCAAAATGATAGGCTTTGGATAGATTTTCTAGTAAATTGTATTGTAAGCTTAGAGTATCAATTTATAATTATTACTATCAACTATGTAATGTCGACTACGATAAAATCAGAATCGTTAGTAATTACGATAAAAAGTTTTCCTCATATTGATTGGAACCAAAATAATTCCAGAGATAAAAAAACATATAGGGGAAGCATAGTTGACACTTCACTTGAGAAATTTTTCACATAATCTCACTAACGCTACCTGGTGTCCGATAGACATCACAGACAAACAAATAATTCAAACACTCAGAAGCGTTTCGGAGTGTCAAATTTAACATTGAGATATTACCGTACAAAGAAGTTACCGGCGAAATGTTCTTCTCTGTCTAGTCTATACATTTCTTAAGTGTCTGATTGGACCATTGTATTTTTTATTTACTTTATGTGTAAGGAATGTGCTACTCTACTATTTGACTATTTAAAGTTGAAACATGTTGCAGTTATTTTTGCGTAACGCTGTGCCAACTGGAAGTCCTTGCTTAATCATTCGCAGCTAACTTATGGCTGCTTAAAGAAAACAACTTTTTAAATGTACCAATTATTATTTCTTAAAGTTCAGCGTTGAAAAGGTATAGCTTACATAGAGACTAAGAGCGGGCGCACAATTTTGACTAAACTATCGCACTGTTATGCGATTGTCGATTGTTTCTCAGCCAATTCAACTGTTTAGTTGCACAACTAAAAATCAAGTAGTGTGCGCATCACAAAGTACAGATGTATATTAGACAAGTGTATCTCACCTTCAGGGTCTAATAATCTGGTGACTCCATACTCCTTCTCCACAACATGGAAGGCTGTCTCCAAACGCTCACGGACCTGCCTCGACCTGGAAACACAACATGTGATGTATGAGAAGGATTCTTAAAGATTTTTCAGTATGAACGCCTTACATTTCAACATGATCCAAACATTTACATCAGTACCAAAGGGAAGGTCAACTTGTGTGACATACTTGTTTCATGCGAAGTTTTATTGATCTTGCCAAAAGGGGAATGTGATAACTCCAGCTTTGATAAGGTGACTTAAGTCTGGCGACTGTTAGGCTATAAAGTACCTACGTCTGTTGTATTTTTACCTGATATTAAATACAACATTTGCCAAAATAACAACAGTCTGGCAGTTACGGGATCTTAGGCTATAAAGTACCTGTCTGTTTGTATTTACCTGATATTACGCCAGTCTATGAGGTCGGGGCGGTTCCTGTGTATAAGCGCGTTGAACGCGAGGCCGTCGCGCCACGAGGAGGTGAAGTCGGCGACGCGCACGCCAGGATACTTCGCGGTGGAGCGCCGGGCCCAGCTGAGTAAAGCCTCGCGCGCGGTCACGTTCGCTTCTTGGCCAACTACGATATCCGATATCTGGAAAGAGGAACATTGGATAACTGATGATAAGATTCACCATTATTTCTTTAAGATGACGGACACAGTATGTATCGTACTGTTAAGCCATTAAATTTTAGGAGGAAATCTTTAAAATAAAATGGAAAAATCGAACACAAATTCTTTACTTTACCAGACTAGATAGTCAAGTATAATAATCAAATACATTTAAGAAAAAAACACAATTAATTACGCAGTTTATTGAATCCGTGGTTTTCATATCTTATACGTTAGCCACGGGGGGTCACCGACCCATAATATAGGTTAAACATAGGGGACAGATGCCCCCCGTCCTCCCCAAAGACGCCTGTCACATTAGCTAGTGTAATAAAACTGTGCCTATCCCACATGAATAGGATAAGATCAGGGAGATCATGGAGTACCTACAATAGTTTTACACATTGTAGCAAAAATAACATGTAGCGTGAACTACGGGCATAATTAAGCAACACAGAATGTAAATTAAGCTGTTGTAATCGATTAGCGTAGTTAGCGATGTGGCGATTTCTCTGTTTAGTTGCGATTACGTCATCTGGAAAGCGGTACTGTGTTACCCCCACTGGATGTAGTTAAAATCAATGAGGGTTTTATCAAACTGGTAAAACAATATATCAAGTTATTTTGGGAACACAACTTATCATATTTCCCTCACAGTCGCGTGTTACTTAAACGGTTACTTTAAGCAAATGCCTCCCAGTATGTTTAGATTAAAGGAATGCCTCGACTCCGAGTGAATTTGTAAGATAATAAAAATCCCGTTGTTAAAATCAACGTGATTTTTTTGTCACAATACTTCAAAACCTATATCTCAATCATCATCAACTTGCCCTTATCCCTTACGGAGGGTCGGCCCAGTATGTGCTACTCTTCCATACATTTCTATCAGCCGTCATATCTGAATCCACTCCTTTCTTAAGCATATCCTCTTTCACACAATCCATCCATACTTCGGCCTTCCTCTTCCTTTGTAGCCATCCACATTCATTCTTAATACTTTCTGGTTTATGACCCCATCGTCTCGTCGCATAACATACCTCAATGTCAATACAAATATTCTATCACTTTAGAAACAAATTATTTTTTTACCTTCGACCATGTTTTTCTTTGTATACTGACACACCAAAGGCCAGAATATTCATGAGGCATCAATCAAATGATGCGTGATGGACTAAAATTATAATTTTTATTGACAACGACTTGTCTCGATTATAAATAAATTACACCAATAGAGGCTCACGTTGTATGTAATGAATCTACGTACGTAATTATATGTACTTTCAATGTAGAATTAATCAGAATATTTGATTAAATTTCAAAATAATAAACACAAGTAAATGAATTACTTAAAAGTTAATATGAAGAATTGATTGGTTACTTCTATAATAAATCAAAATTTCATGTAAATTATACAAACAATTTGGCAGTATTTGAAGCTTTAATCTACCTTACAATTCTACCAATCTTACTTCTTACTAATCTCACTAATATTATAAATGCGAAACTTTAGATGGATGGATGTTTGTTAGAGTTTGAAGCCTAAACTGCTGAACGGATCTCGATGAAATTTGGCATATATACGAGTATAGAGAACAGTCTGGAAGAACACACAGTTACTTGCTTTTGTTTTTTTTTAATTCCATGCAGACGGAGTCGCGAGCGAAAGCTAGTATATAAATATTTGTTAGGCTTTAATTTATTTAAACTTTCTCTACCGGATAAAGTTGACCTATTTAATAGACATCGAGGTAGGAACGTCGTTAGGTCATTAGCCTAGACTGGCTGGTATCCAGGTCCCAAAATAACTTGGCATCTATGAGGAAATGCAAACACCGTACGCGTATAACGTTTGTTGTTGTGAATCAATTCTAGAAGAAAAGTACAAATATTAAATAAAGAATTTAAACGATTCTATCTCTTTCTTTCTCAATAACTTTGAATGTTCTCTCTTTCATGTAACGAAATACTAATCGTGATGCATGTTTGTTGCCCCATTTTTTTTCTCGTTGGGAAAATGCCCTTACGCATCCACCCCCCCAGGGTTGTCAGGGGGGCATGTGGGACTCGCCGGCGAATAAGATGGTAAAATGGTCAGAATACCCACTAAAAACCCAGCGGTGTTCCTTCTGTCCGCCTGCGACTGGGTCATGGTAACCTGTTTGTTACCCCATATCCTTAGTTAATATATCCCCTTGGTTACAGTTAATAAAACTTTAGTCACATATAAACACGATCTTGTAAAAGAATTGAGTAATGCGGCTACTTCAAAGGAAGACGGAAGGACAAACCACAAAGGATACCGCTGATTATAAAGTCTTTATCCTGTAACATCAATGAATGATAAATCTGTTCGATTTTAATTACAAGAAGCACCTTCCTATTATTCCGGTTTGCCGATGGCCTAATGACGTCACGCGTAACTGACAGTAGTAAGCAGGTAGGGACCCAGTCAGTGTTATTGGTAGGGAGAGTTATCGGCAAACCTGCGTGCGTAATAATTACATAGCTTTGAACATGCATATCTCGTACGAACATTGGCTTATAATAGCAGTTCCTTCTAGAATTTTCGTTAAAAATAAGACATGGTAAAAATTTTATTCACTTCCTTTACACATTCTTTCCAACTTTCGGAATCCAAAGCGACGATAGGGTTTTAGCTGTGTCTCAGAATCAAATGGTCACTAAGGCAGTATATGTACACTAAGGGAATATTTAAGTAATTTTAAATGCGGCAGTAGGTGATAAAAAACTAAGAAGATGTAATTAATTCTAGGTCATTGCCCAGATCTTAGCATATTTCAAAATAACATGTAGGTTGTTGTGCATTATAAGTATGTTTTTTGTTAATATTTTTTATAATTCCTCTTGCATCGTAGATGGAATTTAATGTAGGATGTGTTTTGCATAAAGCCGTCCACAAGTGTTAATGTTGTCAGTACTGAATTAATATATCCGGATTTTAGTCTAGTTTCACATAGACTTCGACTTGGAATATTGATTTTGTGGTACTCTCACAACATTTTAAAAGGTTTAAACCTGCCATGTTTTAATTAATAACCGCTAGTCATTTTAAAACATGCCACAGTTTTCACAGCCGAAACAAGTATCGAAACAAGTTCCAATTGAAGACCAACTTGATATAATATCATAAGGTCGAAAACAAAAGCAGTAAACTTCAATGCATTACGGTAGTTCTACAAAACATTGAAGTAAAAACTATAACATAAGTAATCAAAGCTAAGTCCGTAAGTTCAACGTAATAAGGTTGGAATAGTGCT
>LD688946.1:1556373-1571449 GCA_003118335.3 Papilio memnon
ATATCGGTAAAGCCGTTCTTGAGTTATAAATAGTGTAACTAACACGACTTTCTTTTATATATATAAGATAAATATCGGCTTCTTGTGTATCAACAATAAATAGACTAAATAGTTAACGAGTCAAATACAGTACCAAAAAATCCTATCGGACCTTAAAATTCCAGAGTCCCGTCAAATTTCATAAACTTACGTTTACCCTTCGCGACCATAACTGAATAAAATCTCTTGATTTAAACAGTACGAAGCTTCTAATAATACTAGCGTAGCACTAACATGCAGACTGACCTGGAAGTGCAGGATAATAGTCCAGATGAGGCCAAGGGTGAGTTTAGGGTTGCCGTCGACGATGTCCTCAGCACGGATGTTGACAAGCTTGATTTTCTTGTAGCGCAGAAAGTCCAGCGCCATCTGGACGTTCTGCAGCATGTGAAAGCGCATACGACCTCGTTCGCGCGGCTGGAATACGAAAGAAAGTGTGGTTGATTATTTGATTTTTAAATTAGTCGACATAAAGTTTAATATGATAAAAAAGTATGGACTTTATCTGTAAACTAACTGTTCCTGTGCGGCTTCATCGCGTGAAGTTATAAAAACTTTATTTTATTGTTTACATTTGTAAAATGTCCAAATTCAAATGCACTAATGACAACTAAGGTNATATGCTGTAATTGCTGACATCTTAGGCAACAAAGATGTGTGTGTTTACGCTTTATTATATTAGTATAGATGTGTATTATGCACGATTTTTTTTGTTAATTGAATTTTCCTTCATCTACATCACTATTTTCATACAACGAACACGTGTTAGTTTTAATAGGTAATTATTTGAAGCACTTCACTCATTATTATGATAAAGTGAGTGTAAAAACGCATATCATGTTACATGAAAGTATTCTAATGGGCAAGGCGTGGTACGTAATTTATTAAACTACAATATTGAACCAGAGTACTAATCGCTTTCATGTTATAAAAATGATGGATGAGTTTACAATGGAAGTTAAAATTACTTATTAAATCGGAGTTTACGCCACTTCGGTTCCTTCGCAAATATTCGATAATTCTTGTTTAGGTTAAGGGTTCATGAGGTCTTTGGGTGAGAATAAGTGGTGATAAACTCTGACGAATAAGACAAGGAGGTAATTTTCGTTACGTTAAAAGTTGACAGCCCTAGCCCGACCCCATGCAGTTAAAAGACGTAGGGGTGCTTCCGATTTCCACACCTGCCGTTTTATCAGCTGCGATCGTCTATTACTTAACTTTTAAAAAAGTCAGTTTTGTTTTTAAAACATTTAACTCGAAGTTTGTGTTGACCTTTTAGCCACACCTGTATCCGTAACTATAGACGGTTTATCGGTTATTGGCCCTGTTTTAGTGAGTTACGTTGAGATACAATTTTAGTAAATGAGACCTTCTAAAAAACTACAGAAACTTGCTATGCTTAGTCTAGAGCAGTTGTTCTCAACCGCCGCGGCACTTTTGTGTACCGCCAAATTTTGCATATTTTTGTCATAAAGTATTTATGCAATGTGTTGTAGTAAGTAAATAATTTTTAACTTTTTCATTGTGCGCCGCCAAATTTTCAAATCGTTAAATATGTGCCGCAATAAAAAAAGGTTGATAATCACTGGTCTAGAGGTTAAAAAAAGTATATGAAACAATGTTTACTTTGGTTTAGAATTTGGAGTGTATGAATTTGGAAAACTGACCGCCAACCTTCGCTAGTCGGAAAGGCACTTTAAGAAGAAGAAGAAAATCACTAAAAACATCTGAATTCCGATTTTTTAAACAAAAGCGATTGATTCTGCTCTTTCAGCTTTAATCGTAAGACTCCTTATTTCTTCATCATTGTTATTATCAAAGACAGTAAACTAGTTTATATTATAAATACAGATTCAAATTTATCGTTCGAGTTGATTTCTCAATACTTAATAAAATGACTATAGTCAGGTTACAAAGCCGTGTGTCTAGTCATAAATCTTAAATACAGGTCTGCAGAATTACAATAACTGGTCACCATAGAATCTAACTTGATTCGATCGAGATTACTTTAATTGTCATTGTAATTCTTATAATATCCTATATGTTTGTCATTTTACTCAATAGGAGTTTATTTACTTGAATTTAAAATTATCAATAAGAAAACTACCCGATAATAGATAATTCAACTCAATGTCATGCGACGCTTGAGTTGACGTCTGACAGAAGAGGTCTGCGAGGGCTTTAGTTCTCGACGAGCCAAATTAAATAAATAAAAAAAACTTTATTGGACAAAATATTTTGATCTACAGTATTTCAGCGTGTGCCAAATTCATTTGAACTATCTATATATAAATCAAATAGACAATACTCACAAGGTGTTCGCCAGAAAGCACCTCCAGCAGCGAGATGAGATTGAGTCCATCGCGCAGATCCTCGAATAGATCGTTCACGTGTCGATTCACCTGCGAACATATTCCATATTATACAAATGTATTCATATAAGATGCTCCGTATATCGTGCATAGTAAAATGTTAACAAAACGCAATAGATCTACAAAAATCCGAACTTAGAAAAACAACGTTAATAAGATGCAACTATTAAAACTACAAAACATTAAACAAGGATTAAACAAGTAATTAAAAAAAAAACTAAATAACACACAGTACCAATATTTACACAATTCGTTAATGGATTACATTAAAAGCAAAAAATCATTACAAACAATTTCTTTGCATTTAAAGAAAACAAAAAAAAAGATATAGCAAAATATCATAATAACTTTGAATTTAAATTACATTATTGTTTTGTTTATTGTCCAAATTTAAGTCAATCCATAATACATTATATCGTAATGTTATTTTCTCTTTTAATTGTAAAAAAAACTTCTTGTATATTAAGAAATAATAATGACATAATTTAGAGATCTTAACGCACACAGCATAATAAAGATGAACCATTTAACACTGAATGAGACGTTTTAAAATATGCATTAGATGCATAAGACATTATAACTACAGTAATCAAATACGCATCAACGTATGTCGAGACATTAGAAAAATCAATCATCAACCTTAACAACTATATTTCAAATCGCAATCAACTCATGTTATTATAATAAAAAAACATAATTCTAACCGAGCACACATATTCAAATAGTGCTGGAAAACGGTTTATTCCACTTTATTGCTAATAAGATGAAGAAAACGAAACACTAGTTTTGGAAATTGGGATGAAAAGTGGCTCTTGCAGTTTGTGGACTCAAATGTAGTGTGGATCCAGATTGACGAACATATCAATACAAAGATTAGAGAACATTTTGATATTATAAATCTTCAAGGAACTTTAATATTCATAGTAAAGTAGAATAAACCTTAGATAATGGTACATTTCATGCAAATTGAAGCTAAATTAAATCTAGAAACGAAAAAAACAACTAAAATGCTACTGTGGGTTAAAACTATCGAAACACTTGGATCAAAATATATCATCTATCTAAATTAAAAATAGGAAAACAGAAGATATATGTTTTAATACAAGTATAACCACAGTGGAGACGGTAACAGCTTGTTAGATCACACCTAACTTACTTGTTGAGGAGGACAACACGGTTGGTTATTGACGATCTCGCACACGTGTAGCCGTGTGTAAGTCTGTCCGAGCAGCGTGAAAGTAAACACCTGGTTGAGGTTCATCATTGTTAAATTCAACAACAAATACTACTCTAACTATATACACAAGGTCTACAACCCAACTACAGACTTCTAAAATCAACCCATGAACAGTTTCACCTCTTAAGGATGTTATAAGAGATATAAATTCCTCACATGGGTCGAAACATCAAAATTTACGTGATATAAAAATCAAAGGTGCTGATAAAAGTACAGATAGACTAGAAACTGAAAAAATCCTAGATGATAATGATGTTGATGCAAATAAAAACACTCCAAGTGTAATTACAAACGAATCTAAAACATTTTGGCAAGACATTCATGGATTGTTGAAGATATCATAGGAACATTAAACAAGCTACGACAGGTATCAAAGAGTTATTTTGTGACATTTATGATTTTGTAAAAGATGCATGCAAGAAGATTTCAATTGAAAAAATACTTATAAATAATGGAATTGAAGTATATGATTTCAATCACAACTACCAAGCTCTCTTTCATTTCTTTAGATAGCTTGAAATCCATCAAACCAGCATTCTACTACTTCATTCATAAAAATAAATTTAAACTGAAATATGGTAGAATATATCATCTGTGTATGTTACAGACCTTCAAATACTTCCAGTGCTGCTCCGAGTCCAAACGATAAGCGATGAAAGAACAAAACATATGAACACACGTTTAATTTATCACTAATTGATAGTGCTAAAGCTGTCACACATATCTTATGCTTTGCAATACATTCAATTCATTATAATACTTGGTAATTTTTAAATAAGAATTACTATTTTTGCAATATCCCTGAGTAAAATTAAAACAAGATTGGACCAATATCGGATCCTTGAGGTATTCCTTAAATTGTAATAAAATTGATTCGTGTTAACAGAGTTGTGAATGATTGTGATGTACGAAAACAACTAGAGTTGTTATGGCAAATATAAAGTAAAGCATTTTTATTTGTGCTAAAATATCGCTGGATATGTTGATGTTTGAAATGTGAATGCAATTTACAATTTATTCAGCGATTTGTGTTGAACGTTCAGATTTGATGACATCAAAGATTCGCTCATACGAATACAAATGTAGAGTGACCTTTTTGGCATTTTCTATTGTGGTATCTATGATTTATAGTATAGTTTCCACTGTAACTTCATCTATGACTGTGGTACAAATGGACGTGAACTGTTTATTCGTTTGAGTCATTACAAATGATTAATATAAACCATTAGGACGTTCGGTTACAGATGTGAATAACATTCGGTCGATGATTAATGACAATTCTGGAAATAATCTTTGTACAGCCGTTAAAGGAAACTGTTTACCGTAAAGGAATTTAAACGATGTTTACAGCTGAAATTAATTGACTGATTTCTAATTTTGGAACACTGATTCATAATAGAACTATAATAGTGACAAAACGAATACAAGATTTTTTTTGTTCATAAAGCGATGACACAAGAATTTACTTAATAGTACCATGATATAATGACATAAATAGCCTGTTCTGCTGGTTATCTCACAAATTCCTCAAAATAATTTTAATAACCACTTACTACGAGACCTAGAAAGAGATAGACGGATTGCGTGAAAGGTGACATGATCAAGAAGGGAGTGATGACTGAGATGACGGATGACTGAGTTATTTGGAGGACGAAAAACCGGTTCGCTGACCCTACGGGAGTAGGATAAGGTGGGGGAGGTGATGATGATGACTTATTACTTATTTGCAGAAGGCAAATGAACTACTGGCTCATGTCTATCACAAAATAATCAATAATCAAGGGTAACCAACTGTCTTTCTTTTAGACGACAATGACTTCATACCATTGTCTATTAACTGCAACCTTTCTAGATTTTTTTTTTATAATAGAAGGGGGCAAACGAGCGGCGTGAACACCGAGGTGGTCAACGACGCCCATGGACATCCGTAACACCAGAGGAACTACAGATGCGTTGCCGGCCTTTGAGGAAATGATAGGCTCGCTTCTTGAGATTACATGCAAACTACCAAAATGTATTAATATACTCCTCACCTAGGATCCAAATCATGTCTTTGGATTTATTTTGATTCGTGTTAAGTCCGCTATTGTTAAGTCAATATCCATAAATGTCTCTGGTATGTTGACGTTCAATAATTATAACAGTAAGTGGGTGTTATTAGTTTTGTGGGCGAGTTGTTCTTGGCGCCAAGTAAGGCCATCGGCCATATGGCACACGTGGCACGTAGCTCGTAAATTAACGATTTTATTACACCCACGAAATAAACCAAAGGATTACGTCAACGGTGTAACTTGAAACTTGATTGTCGAGCTTGAATACATATAAGGATGAGAAATTTACTTGAGAGAGCGATAAAGATCTCAGGAAGAGATAAATGGATTGCGTAAGGTATAATCAAGAGAGAGACGACTGAGATAACCAAAGATCCGATCTATCTATTACATTTAGAGAACTAATACTTGAAGCCTAGGATCTATGTAAATGGGATAAGGATAGGGGGATGAGGGTGAATTAGGATGAGTTCGAAAGATTGTTATGTTAAAAGGACTTTTAAGATTTAGGGCCTGTCCCACTACTGGCTGATAGAGGATCAGATAACTTAAAAATGACCTCACTGTCAGATAAGGGAACAAAAAATAAAAACACGATGTTATTATTTATTAAAGAGTAATTTATTACACGATATTGTAAGAGAAATTATTGCATACAAGCAGAGCTAACGATGCCATTAACCCATTTAAATTGAAGATAATTCAAAAGTAATAAATACAATAAGATTACATTCAAACAGCGCTGAGTAATGCTGACGAAAGTTTAATTTATACTCTTAAATTAAACAAATAAAGTGATCAGTTCATTCAGGAAAGAGTGAGATAGCAGATTAGAATACACAAAATTATTCCAAAATAATGGAAGACTCGACAGGAGTATTGTGCAATATAAATTGATTTTTCTTTATTTTTTGAGTTACTCTGGGATATGTTATTTTTTTACTTAGGTTCACAATTTGAAGATGAAATATTCTAGAAAGGGTTAAACGAAACAACGTTTGAAAGGATTCTACGAGGAAAAAGGTATGAATTTGGGTGTACATTTCAGATTACCGAAACCGTTAGGATACGCCTATCACGTATTTTTTTTTATTTATTTTTTAAATATAACAGTTGATAATAAAAATGTACAAGTATTCAATTTGGCATCTGATGGACATCAATTACGTCAACACAAAAGTGACTCAAAAGAAATCCAAGAGCCGATTTGCAAATCATCAATTTACATACAGTCTCGACGTTTGACGCATGCCACAATGGGCCTTGGATGTCTTGGAGCATTTCCGATGCGTTTTTCTATATCCCTAACGCCAATTTATGTTTTCTTTGAATAATCGGAATTGAAGATCTTTAGAACAGTCTTAATATCTTATATCTTGTAATCTTTTACTAATGTGTTATCTCCATTTCTTTAACATTGCAATGCGTTCTGGTTGTTCTAGATTATTGTTAGGTATACAAATATGGACATCGACATGTAGCGTACAGTTCACCATGAAAAATATAAAGTAGCCAGCATATTGGTATAAGTTTTCTAAGGAATTGCTTTTTCATTTTTTTCATTAGCAGGGTAGGAAATAAACGTCTTCAACTGTACAATTTCTTATCCCTTTGGGTTTATCTTAGCATGAGTCAGACTGCAGGTCAAAAGTTACAAACACTGCGCGCCTGACCGCTGCGTCAGCGAGCCTACACTACATCCTTTGTTCAAAGTTACCATAACATTAGATTATGTTGATACTAAAGTAAAAGCACTTACTTAGGAATTATCGCAAGTTATTCATGTCTTAATTGGTTTCAGTCCATAATTATTGGTGATATTTGTCGACATGCGTGAAAAACATTTGTGAAAAGATTGTCTCACTGACTAAAAGTAGCAACAAATCGTGCTCTTAGTTTAGAAAGATGAACTACTAAATTAGATAATTGCTGTTTGTCATTTAAAAACACACTACAGTTATACACAACAATTTTGATAAGACAGCTTGAACATTCAATGGGAGCCTTTACCGTTAAGCCATATGTTTTCGACCTCTGAATCATGTGCTTACAAGAATATCTCCCCATATCGGATCGACAATATCCTTTCTGTTTAACTTTCACGTATCAAGGAGCGTCTTTGAATTATCAATAAGATGCCTTTGTTCTTTGTGATCGAAACCGGCTGGTATGTTAAGATGAAGGATTCTTGAGTCAACACAACAGACAAGACTGGTTATACTAAAATTTTGTTTGCCGTAGCGTCTTATGCGATATTCCGATTCGCCGAATAGTTTGGAATGCACAGTATTGTTATATCTTTGAGAAACATGCTGTATATCTCACTCTTGCAAACATTAGTGCACTAAAACACATGCTTCGATATTTACTTAACACGAAGGATCAAAGTCACGTAATGTCGAACAAAGGAGATTGCGAATAACGCAGCCTTTGTACGTCTTTTGTGTACATTAAGCCTGCGACGCAATGTAAACACTGCAAGCGAATATCGCCCTTATTGTTAAGAAAGTTCCATACCGAATCGAACACAGTCATGCACTTTTGTGTTCAAATGATTTTGAACCTTAATATATTGTTAAAAGGTTCAATGCTCATAATTTCATTTTGTGTTTACATTCGCGAATAAACAGCCTGTTTGTGATGATTTAAAATAGCACTTTCTGGAAATGTTATTAACGAAATGGTACATCGAATTATTTATTTATCAGTTCCTCATACGGAAGTATTTTCCTTTAAACACATAGTACAAAATCCTTAGTCGTACACTCATATACTCGTATGTTCAGTGCATATCTAGATAGAAGTAAAGTAGAGTGAAGTGGAGAAATAACCTAAATAAATAAGAAAGGTGATCCCTTTATCATATGGGAAGGAAGCTAGGAGAGAGAAGTACAGGATTTAATCATTGCTTCCATCAATATACGTCATCAAAACAGTTGACGATGTTAGCGTTGTTTTATTAACGCTCTCTTGCCTAAACTTCAACTATATAAATACAGATTAATACGCCTGTCAAAAGCAGGATCTTTATGCCTATATCTATACGTAAATCTTTCGTCATCCATAGTATGTCAATACATTCGCCACACGCAGCGCGTACGTCACGACTTCCTCACGACACGACACTGTCACGTCGATGTCAATTTATTAAACACGATTCGATTGAGATTCAACGCAATCAATGGCATTCGTTTGCGTGGATTGTATGGAGTGGTCTTATTGATTTAAATATTGAAACACTTCAAGCTTGCGACACCTGAAACTAAACTATCGCACAACTGTTTTCGCTTTGATTTATATGAGCTTATTAGGTGCGCACACTATTTTTAGTTGTAAACAGTTGAATTGGCTGCGAAACAATCGACAATCGCACGACAGTTTTGCGATAATTTAGTCAAAGGTGTGCCGCACGCTGATAGGAAAAATGCAATAATGTCATTTTAAACTATATACTTAACAAATTCCAGCGAGTTTATAGATTTACGATTTTGAAGTAATTATTTGAGTACATTTTTGAAATAGCTAACAAAGGCTCGGAAAATTATTTTGTGTTATGGATTAGAAATGCATTAAAAATGAGACAAATTTTTATACTTATAAAATATATACTAAGAAGTAATATGTTCACTAAAACATAAGATATGTGGCAGCTTTTATTCAAGAAATACATTTAACTTTGAATGTTTAATAAACTGACCTTTTTCAAGTGTTTGTTGACCCATTTTGTGAACGTCTTTTTCTGTATTGCATCTCGTTCATCTGTAAAAAAAGAAAAAATACATTAATAATTTTATCAAAGCATTTTTTAATTGAATTGATCTTGCAATTAAAAACTTCGACTCTGTTTTAGCTAATACAATTTTATAAAGTTCGTTCATAAAATGTTTAAGATCTTTACTGTCAAACTCAAAATAATAAAAAAAATCCATCTATTTTTGGTCTCATTAAAATGTAAATTTTTAATGAGACCAATAAAAATTAAATTAATGTATTCGAACTTATAAATAAAAATCTTTCAACAAATTATTGTTATTTTATTGACAAACTTAGATACTAAAGGCTAACAGGTTTTATATTCCAATTCACACAATCATTAATCATTTAAAATTATTATGTTATTATAAAATTGACACGATAATCAAAAAAACATCGACAAATATGCAGATTATCTAAAACTAGACTTGGAAAGCCAAACAATATTTTAATCAAAGTATTAAAATTTAATTGAATTGATAAAATTCCTGCGGATTTGATTAGAAACTAAAGTTTAAAAAAAAAACATGATAATAATCGGTAGGTTAACAATAATTAAAATGTATTACTTAGACTGGACTTAAAGTTGTTAGACGGCTAGCAAGCGAGTCAATTAGTGTAAGATTTACTCCTTCCTCAAGTACGGGGGTTAACGCTTCAGAGTAAGAGCGCACACCTTTGAATAAACTATCGCACAACTGTTTAATCGCTCTTTGATTCTATGAGCTGATATGGAGGTGCGCTACTCGATGTTTAGTTGTGCAACTAAACAGTTGAATTTGCACAACAGTTGTGCGATAGTTTTTAGATAGTTAGATTTACCCGACGTTCTTAAGGTGAAGGAAAACATCGTGATGCAACCTGCACATGTCGGCGAAGAAATTCAGAGATATGTGAAGTCAACCCGCAGTGAGACAGCGTGGTTGACTATGGCCTAGTCACCCTAACTTTCGGCTCCGAGCCCCTCGGTGGGGACGTATAGTGAGCTGGTGATGATGATGATGTGCGATAGTTTAGTCAAAAATGTGCGCGCACTCTTAACAGTAACATGTTATCGAAATTAAACCAGAGGTAAATGAACTGTGAGCGAATCGATAGCATAGTTAATTTAATCTATTAATAGCTAGTTATTTTAGCAACCAAACACTAGACGTTGCCAAAATATTTCAGTGTCGGAAGTACGTGGCATTGCACGTGTGGAATATTTTTTCTTTTACTATCGGCCTCTGATTGTTTTAAAATTTAATTTGTGCAATTAAGAATGTCTTATAATATTTTAATCTAACCTTATATAAATATATAAAACTCAACAAAGTGTTATCAAACTGGGGTAGGCAGAATCGTCGTTCGAGTTAATAGGTAAACTCTAAATTCATACATAACCCAAAATTAAGTTATCCAAGTAATTTGGAATAAAAAAATTGTAAGTTGCATGCAAAATGATTCAATTTACTTTCAAATAAAGGTCGTTACTTTAACAGTCGCATCTCATTTGAACTGAGATGCGTTCGCAAAACGTACAGCCTCATAAAGGAATGTACACGCTCGATTTTAATGCAAGTGTCTTGTCTGAGTCAAATGCATTGCGCTGATTGAGTACACGTTTCACGGATTTATAAAGGTGCGAACACATGTTATAGAAAATAAATGAAATAGTGTAAAGTGCAAAGATTATTATAGGCGAAAGTTTTTGTACACATTCGAAATGTTTTCAAACAAATTTATTTATCAAAATGTACTCTACCCTCTTTAACTTTTGCCCAACATTGTCATTACAAAAGATTATGTATGCACCTCTAGAGCGGGCGCACATCTTTGACTAAACTATCGTACAACTTTTGTGCGATTGTTTCGCAGCCAATTCAACTGTTTAGTTGCACAAGTAAAAATCGAGTAGTGTACCTCCATATAAGCTCATAGGAATCAAAGCGCGACTAAACAGTATTGCGATAGTTTAGTTTTAAGTGTGAGCACGTCCTTACAATAAAGGGGTCGATTCACACGACATGTAGACTTCTGATGATTTCGCAAGCGATTCTTCGAACCGCTGCACATCGCTGCATCTAAACCAGATAACGTAATGTTCACTTACCAACTAAAAGAAAAACATTGACTGTATATTATTTGTTAAAAATTTACCACTATTTAAACATTGTTTTTCAAAGAAAATGAAAGATATGAAGTTTCTTTCAATTGGTCGAAGCTATTTTAATTAGACACGAGCCACAAATTACTCCACTAAACGTTCAATTAAAAAAAAAACATACAAAAGCAAGAAATTACTGCATTCATGCAGTCTTCAATTGGCTAAGATTGGATCGTGCTTGCAATGTACGTAATGAATGATCTTCCGACCGCTGTGTTATTTTATTGACCTTTAATTTTATCAATTGGACTGATATTAGCGCAAAAGACGTTTGATTTAAGTCCTTCAAGTCTGCAAAGAAGTTTTCATAACAAACAAACAATCTGATGATCCAACATTAAAAACCATCAAGAACGTCCTCACTGAGGGGCTCTTAGCCTACCCTAAGTTAAGGGTTTTTTTTTCTCGCTGGGAAAATGCATTTACGCATCCCCCCCGTTACCAGGGGGGTTATGTGCGACTCGCCGGCCACGAAAGAGAGAATGGCCGGAATACCCACTAAAAATCCAGCGGTGTTCCTTTTATCCGCCTGTGGCTGGGTCACGGGAACGCTCGCGCAATCTTCCGCAACCCCAAGTTAGGGGTGACTAGGCTATAGTCAACCACGGTGGCCGTGTGCGGGTTGATTGGATCTCACACATATCATAGAATTTAGGTTCAAAGACTAAAAACTAAAGCACAAAAATTGTCTGCAAGCCTTTCTGTAGAAACTTCCCACATAGTGTAAACGTTTGTAGACTACAAATGAAAAGGACAGCGTGTATTGAATTTAGTTTTAAGAATAGGCGACATTAATGCTCTTTTAAAAGACTATAGGCGCTTTTATGCCATACTAGAATATAAAAGAATGTACAGTGCTATCCAAACTTAATAAAGGCTCGCAAATTTAATACACAGAACACAATTTTAACACGTAGTGTAACAGTGTTGGTAAGACATGTGCTTGCAGCTAACCACGAGCTATCATTAAGATTGAATCATGTTATATCAGCTTGTAAACATTTTTCCACGTAATAATGACTTAAGGCTTGCACAGCCATAGAGGGCGATCATCTTGCCATACGTGCCGCGAATTACGCTATAAGACCTTGACAATTGCAAATTACAAGTCGCAATGACCCACTTGCAAATATAAATCTTAAATGTATCTGTTATCTATGTTGCGACGGAACTGCGCACCGCTAACTAAGAGATAACATATGCTAAGTATGCAAATAGGTTGTGTAGATTACTGTGGCATTTTAGACCTTCAACTTGAAATTTATTAGACGAACACTGGTTTAAAGATGGGTTATTTTCAATGAAACAGAATTAGTCAAAGCGTCGGTGATTGGGTCATTGGGTATGTGTGACTATGGTCTAGACCACCCGCATACTTCTGACGCCCGTAATCAGATTGTAAGTGTGGTATTCTCTTATCAAAATTAAACGAAATAATTACTTGTTTAGGGATTTAAATTTATTGAAATATAACGGTAAAGTCCGTCTGTAGCAGTTCGTCGAAAGCAACGACCTTCACAGTCGGACGGCGACTGGTTTTCTCTCGTCCTATTTCAACTATTGACGATTTTCAATTGTTTACTTTAGTTAAGATCGAAGATAGATCGATATGAAAGAGAGATCTACAATACGTTATAGCTACATTCACATATTTATAATTAATTTTTTGATACATTTTACTATTAAACAAGAACATTAAAAGTCATCGCCAAATAAATTCGGTCGGACAAAACCATCTAAACGGAGCGTATCCAATTCATTGGGCAATTAAAATTTAATCTCCCATACGATATGGTGCAGTTACAATTAGAGGTTGAGTTGATTGTACTAATCAAACGATTTGTTCCAATGTACAGGGTCAGCGATCAACTGGTGGTCACCGGTCGCCGGCTTTATTGAACGAATCCGCAATAGGATATTGTAAGCCTAATATTCCACTAGCGCGACTGGCCGCGCGACTCTGTTGAGAGATGTCGCGACTGCACTAATGTAAAAGGGCTGTAAGTTCGACTATGACTAATCGCAACTGATTTTTGAATTTAATCGTGTGTTTTATTTTCACTGCCGCTGTTAGGATTGTTATACAAACACAATCGCGTGAAATTAGAGTCGCGCGGCTAGCGGATAAGTGCAAATAGTACTAATTGTGACATAGACTTCAATATGTAGTCGTGCTTTGTGTGGATTTAGCTAAAATTGTTTTTTTTTAATAAGAGAAGGGCCCGAGCTGCGTGAACACTGAGATGTTCATCGACGCCCATGGATGTCCAATACCAGAGGAACTATAGTTGTGTTGCCGGCCTTTAAGCAAGTTATATGCTCGCTTCTTGAAGGGCCCTAAGTCGTAGCGGTTTGGAAATACCGCCGAGGACAGACTATTCCATAGCGCGGCTGTGCGAGGCAGAAAGTTCCGCGAAAACCGCACAGTTGAGGATTGCCAGCCATCAAGATGGTGTGGGTACCTGGTCTGTCGAGTCGACCGATGGTAGAACGCGGCGGTAGGAATTGTTCCAAACAATTCTTCAGAGAATTTATCAATATTACGATGAAACAAATTCAGTAATCAAAAAATATTTTAAAATGAGATCCATTAAGAAACCGGTATTAATTAAGTTTAGAAATAATTTATTACATTAACGTTTTAATTAAAACAAACAACTTCGATACGAAACATTTCAGAACCGGTAGAATTTTATAGCAATATTAAAGTGATCCAAATTTAATGAAATAATAAGAACTATCAAAAAAACTTGTTATATTATTATGTCTTATTTTATCTTAGACTTTAATAATGCATATGTGATATTACATACAAAAGGAAAAACAGATGCACAGTTGATAATTATGCCAAGAATGGATTTTGTAAGGATATGCGTAAGAAGGGAGTGAATTCAGATATGACGGCTGAGAGAAATATATGGAAGAGCAGTATGTGAAAATCTTGTATGGACAAAAGCATATTGATGACGACAATAGCTGCAAAAATTTTACTTTCTTTTCGCTCGCTGAATAAAAAAAAAATTCGTTGCGAATTTTTCCACCCAATATAACACAGTTAAAGGAATAAAAGATAATAAGGAAATATCTAATCTATCTCGATTATTTTATCTGTCCAATTCACTATCTCCGATACGGGCATATTAAAACACAAAGAACAAATTGACTTGGAAATCAGCTGATTAGATGTCCTTCCTTATTACAAGAATACTACTAACTATTAAGGCATCTAATACATCATACTAATATTATAAATGCGAAAGTTTAGATGGATGAATATTTGTTAGAGTTTATAGCCTAGACGGTTAAACGGATTTCGATGAAATTTGGCATAGATGTAGAGGATACTCTGGAATAACACATTGGCTACTTACTTTTGGTTTTTCAAATTACACGCAGACGGAGTCGTGGGCGAAGGCTAGTTAATTTATAAATGGTTTCTTTAAGTTAAATCAATAAATACTTTAGATATAGGAATTAA
>LD688946.1:1578332-1597016 GCA_003118335.3 Papilio memnon
TTTAGGCTATATATTTTCACGCCATTAAACTTAGGGGGTAAATATTTTGGATAAAAGCCCTAATGTGGGAAATAGACCATAAGTTGCTGCCAACATCAAAGAAGCAAGATTGCCATGGTTTGTCATGATGTCAAGTAATTTTGACATTTGCAATTGATCATTTGAGAAATGTAAACAATAAAATAAAGTTTTTATAATATCACGCGGATGAAGCCACACGGGAACAGCTAGTTAGATCATAAACACCCTTAAGTAAAAGTTAAGTAAAGAATGTTAATCCCTACTAAATGTTTCCAAGAAGTGCAGCTAAGTGATTGCAATGTACTTAGGTATAAAAATAGAAATATCGCAATGTTTATCCGATAATTGACATTAAATCAATTTACTTGTAATTACTGATTACAATTTCTACGACCTTGTTACGTCAGCTGATTACTAAATGTGAAAAATAAACATTTGTTGCTATATCAATGTAATATGATATAGCTTTATAGAACACTAGCCATCGACTGCGACTCCGTCCGCAAGGAATTAAAAAAAGTAGCCTATGTGTCTAGACTATCCTCTACGTCCATGCCAAATTTCATCGAGATCCGTTCAGCCGTTCAGGCTACAAACTCTAACAAACATTCATCCATCCATCTAAACTTTCGCATTTATAATATCAGTAAGACTATATACTCGTATAATCTGCTAATAATTAAAGCCTGTATCACCCGGGGATAGTGTAGCTTCCCAACAATTAAAGAATTTTTCAAATCGGTTCTGTAGTTTTGGAGCCAATTCAATGAAAAGAAACAGTCAAATATTTCCTCACCATCAATATATCAAGAGACGATTTTTAAATTATAGAGCATACAGAAATTATTGTCAAACCAAATGTATATAAATAAAAGCCGCTATGTAATATGAGCTTTAACCTATTAGGGTTGTAAATATTTGAAGCGTGACGATTTCAAATATTAGGCTAGGAAGCAATTACCTCAACAACCGCCAGAATGAGAGTTTTAATTGAAAAATTGTGTTCGCCTCGGCAGGCACGTGGGAATTTCAACCGGCTGTACTTCACTAATTAAAACTGATTTATTGCGGAATACATAGACCTTCTCTAAGTTTTAAACTCTCAAACTAATTTAGAACAAAATGTTTCCAAAGACCTACAAAGACCAAGTGACGTCCCAAAAAGCTGTGTATTACATTAGCTCAATCGATAACTCATCCTCGTTAGGATCTTTTCCCTACAGAGGGTCGGCACAGATTATGCTAATTCTTTATATCTCTATATGCCGTCATATCTGAATTCACTTCCAAAGAATGAATCCTCTATCACATAATCCATCCAATACTTTCTTCCTAGTCGCCCACATTCAATTTCGATTTCTTTTATTACATGCCTTTTATTTCATGTCGATACTAACGGATGCGTAAGGAATTTACGTGGAATGCGACGTTTATTGTTTACTATCGAATAAACTTGATTGGAATTACCAATTAAAAAAACATAATCGATTAAAAATACACCATACTAATAAAGTATAAATTAAGTGATTATCGATGGATATATTTTAACTTTATTATGCCTCTAACCGTGGATGTGGTAACATGTCATTCAATGTTACTAGCACTGGAAGTAAGTAAAAATCATTTTTACTTGCTATTGCCGCGACTGGCGTAGAATGGTAAAAAATGTAATTAGTCTAGTTTTTGAGTGTCTTCGTCACATATAAAAGTACAATTATTTCCTCTTTATTAATTTATTGTCTATAAGTTGTACAGTTTCATTGCCTTCCCTAACCGAGGTAAACTATGTTTTTCAGTTTTAATAAAAATGTTCAATATAATTTTGCTGCTATTGATATCTGCATCTATAATAACTTCGGAGGTAAGTTTAAAGTACATAAAATGTTAATTTAATTTAAGATTATTCGTTTCTTAACAATTACATATTTTCAGCAATTAAATAGACGAACTATCGTTGATATTCCACTCACTAGGTTAGATTCGAGGATCAACGAGGAGAATAAAACTAACTTGGTAAGATTTATGGTTGTTTCTTTAACAGGTATGATGGCACTAGTTTTGTAAATATCTATTCGGTAGTATATGTTAAGTAATAAATTAAAATTATTTTTGTTCCTATGGTTCAGTTATTTTATCTATACTTAATATAATAAAGCGGAAACACACACTACTTTGTTGCGTAGGATGTCAGCAATCACAGCATGTTTTCGAATAATTATTTCTTTAATAAAAAGCTGTACACTTACGACACGCTTTAGGCTATATATTTTTACGCTAGTACACTTAGGGGGCAAATAAATTGGGAAAAAAACCTTCGTGTGGGAAAGGGACCATAAACTACAAGCTGCCAACATCAAGGAAGCAAGATTGCCATAGTACGATAATTGGTATCCAATGTCAAAGGCATTTGAATTTGTCATTTGTGCATTTGAATTTGGACATTTGAAATTGAGAATTTGACAAATGTAATAAAATAAAGTATTTATAATTTCACGCGGATGAAGCCGCACGGGAACAGCTAGTAAACTATTAATGTAGACAATAAGAAAAATATTAGGGTCTTTTACCTGCATTCATTGAAATAATAATCTCTTAGTTATATTTAAACTTTAAAAGACTTTTATTTGTTCGTTTTCCTTCGCATTATCCTCAAAAGGAATATGACACTAATAAGTCTATGGCACCAAGGGAATCGGAACCATCATACTCATTCCAATACAGAGTGCAATTAAAACATAAAAAGAAAAAGCAAAGCAAAAAACATAAGTTGTACGAATTCAAATATAAAACAGCTTGCATATGCCGAGATTGGAAATGTGATTGGAGGAGAACTGGAGATAGTTCTGATGATGGAAACATTCAACATGCCTCAAGATTTAGAGATGATGTGAGTATGAACTAAGACATTGCTATCTCAATATTTTTATACGTAATGAAACAGATAACGATAAGCCATTCATGTATCGGAATTTTGGTATAACAAAGTAGGCAATTTTTTTCTGACAGTTGAAGGATTGTAAGATGCAAGCAGTACATACGAATCTAGTGCAGTAGTACATTTGATCATTTTTTTTAAATATATTATAAGGTGGCAAACGAGCAAGCGGCTACCTGAATCCGCCAACATGACGAAGCGACCGCTGTCCATAGACATTCGCAATAGCGGATGCGTTCCCTTAATAGACCGAGAAGACCCACAAAAAGAGGATATTTCCTTCATATGCTTCTCCTCCACCGTCCAATCCACGTTCCCTATCCATCCTATTCTTATGAGAAAAAAGGTGGGAAGGCAAAGGGACTAAAGTTGGGTCTACTTGAGTCTAATTTTCACTACTCATTGGATCATCATAGACCGGCAACACATCTGCGCTTCCTTTGGTGTTGTATGCCCATGGGCGTCATCACCCCGGTGTTCCCGCCACTCGTTTGTTCCCTTATAAATACTTCTGTGGTCGACCGCCATTTCTATCGTAGTCACTCTTCATTGCCGTGCGGCTAGTAGCTTAGTGCAAGAAGTGTTAAGTTCAATAGTACCACCAATATCTATGTAAGGTTTTAGCATCCTGTTAATAGTTGCATATTTTTCACAGGTATTTGAAGTGATAACCTTTTTGAACACTTTATACAAATATAATAATCGATTACGTGAAGGAGGCGAGAAAATAAACTTGCAAAGGAATTGTCAGTGCTTACGTAAGGTTTGCCCTACTAGAACGTGGGATGATTTTGAAGATGAAATGAACACACACGATATATCAGAAGATCAAGATAATTATGATGAACTATATACTAGATACTACTAGTACTAGATGCTACTAGATACTATGATTAACTTTGTCTAATTCCAATCGACCAGCAACTTTCTTGAACACAATAACTTTCAGATCTTACATCTCTTTAAAATAATCATGATTTCAAACAATTTTAAAATGTTTTAATTTTACGTCACATTCTGAGAAAATCCTGTTACATTAACTGCTACACTCAATCGACCACTAAGTGAGTTTCTTACTTTAGATTTACTTAAATCTAATTTGATTGTCTCATTAGGGTCGGTACCAGATTTATCTTCCGTCATCTCAGTCGTCACTTCTTAATTTACGTTTAAGTAAGCATTAAAACTAAATTTAACTAAGCACCGTCTACGTGTTTAATCATGAGGCCTACTCTTGCGTCACTGACCTACTGGATAATGGAAGGTAAATATTTACAAGATATCACTAATGATTTTAAGATTATGAAACGACTCCGGTGTGTCAACAGCTTTATGTTATTGAGAATTAAATAAAGAAGAACAAAGTTACAAAAGTAACCATTTGTCGACTACACTACTTATCAGATGGACTCATGGTCAAGCACTGTTTTTTGTAGAGGTGTCCAGAAATATGGATGCAATGGGTACGCTGTGTGGAATGGTTTATAAGTTAACCAAATTCTAAACCAGCATATTTAAGTAAAGAAGTTTATCAGAAGGCTGAATTCTTCGCTGTTATCTCAAACGATATAAAAGTGCGTGAAACCCGATCTTGTGTTAGCGAACATTTCGTTGAGGTCAGAGACCTCTAAATATGTTACTCACATTACAAATGAAAAAACGAACCAGTCCCCGGATCAGATGCTGGACATTTGACCGGACAATTCTTGGAAGATGACGTCATCAGGTCATCGTTAGTAATTTCCTGTCTTACAATGCGCTCTTTATGGTTAAGAATTGTAACAAAGATGTTGCCATGTATTTTATAAATGTAACTACAAAACTTACGTAAACGGATGTCTAGTTTAATAAAAAAGCCACTTTAAAATGTAGCGATGAAATACTTTAAAGACAGCAAAACGACCGAATGATCACACATTTTAATTAAGATATCCCAGATACACTAAAACACAATATTAAGTTAGGTGTTTAACAGAGATTGATCTACGCAAAATGATGCTGCAACAGCTAATAAGCTATTTTAAAAGTATTTCGAAATAATTCCATGAATGATAAACGTATAAAAGCCACAAACAATGTCAAAGTATGACCTCGACCAGAACCGGAGCGTCTGTGGCCAACCAACGGGCAATTTCGGAAACAATAAAATACGTTATCGTGCGAACGTTTAATTTCTCAAGACGCATGCCCTATTGTCTTATATAAAATACGTTATTTTTTATGAAGCAATCCAATTCATTTTGAACATTGACCGCGAACATCCGTTACTCATAGCAATTGTTTTATAGACCTACATGCAAAATGTTGGCAACCTTGATAATCAAACAAAATGATTTAAGTGAAAAATAAAAATGTTCCGATGACTTGACGACATGAAAAACTTAAAGAGGATAATAAAGGTCCTGGGCATCACACCAGGAGTGAAAGCAGAGGCGATAAAGCGCCGACTAGAAAATAACTTTGTTGAGGTGACATGGAGAACCGTATATGGTCTTTAAAGTGGACTGGAAGGTTTTTTAGACTTTTAATTTTGAATCACTAGTTCGTTAATTAATCAGACACTATTCGTAAAATATGTTTTACTATGTACATCTATTAGTTAATTCAAATAATTTTAACGGTTATGTAAATTCTTTATTTAGTAATCGAAACAGTGTTAGCTGGTCACTTTTATTGCAGTTTTACTTCCACCCACGTTGTCGTAAAACTGTTTCGTAAGAACTAAAGTCTAGACAGTTTAACTCGATTTGGATTTAATGAATTGAGTACATTCGACCTTTGTAGCATCGCAAACAATTGTTAATTTGTTTCTACATTACGGTGAGTTTTCACTGTTAAAACAAACAAAAACTATTATTCTTTTCATATTTCAAAAACAGAAATATTTTTTATACACACGTGATTTGCGAGTCATCATCACTAGCTTACTCTAGTCCCCACTGTGGGGCTCGGAGCTTACCCTAAGTAAAGGGGTGACTAGGCCATAGTCAATCACGCTGGCCAAGTGCGGGTTGGTTGACTTCACACATATATTTGAATTTCTTCGTCGACATGTGCAGGTTGCATCACGATGTTTTCCTTCACCCAAAGAACGTCGGGTAAATTATGTACATATGAAATTCGTAAACGAAAATTACATTGGTACATGGCGGGATTCGAACGCAAGACCTGTAGATTACGAGTCAAGTACTTAAATTACTGAGCCACCGACGCTCTTATTGCGAGTATTAGTATAAAATTGTCAAGTAAATATGATGTTACGATAAAAGCCTAAACAGGGAACTGGAATTGCCTCATATTTTTTTATTCAAGAATATAGATAAGAGGTTTTTTTTATTTTGAACATCGTTTTCTCGCCGTCTACAAAAGTCAGGGGCCGTGAAATTTGCGGAACTAAACACGTCTGCAACACTTTTACGCCGCCTTGTCTTTTGCCTACTTTGAATAATTACAATTAAGAAGCCTTTGTGGAAACATGAAAAACATAAACGACGCTAATTTTGCATAGAAATTTTAAGACAAAAAAATCTTCATCTCAAGTTAGGTAATATTTAGCTAACATTTTGAATAGAAGCTATTAATCAATTAAAAATGATATTGATTTCATATAAAAATAATGTTACCTAAAGAATTTCGCTTCCGAAAAAACGGATCCAGAAATAAAAAAATACCATAAACCAGTTTAATGTTGCATCCATCCGATAACGTAAAAGGAATGTCGTTTCGACGCGAAAAATGTGATCATTTTACGGCGAAAGTGAAAAGAGACAGCCCCCTGCCGAACTCTCGACGTACGATTAATCACTCGGTCCGAATCGAAACACATTCGTAATTACAACATTAATTTTAATTACTGTAAAATAAATGCTGCAGATCTTAAAACGCAATATGAAACAAAAAACATCACTAGAAACAGATGGGATTATAATTTTGTACGAAAAGCTACACAATTTTAAACATCAAAGGGATGAAAAGGTTTCTTATGACGAAATACCCAAGGTTCATCTGAATGGATTTAAGTGAGTAAGCAGTTGCGCTGGTGCAAACCCACTCTCTCGTCCTAAGCTACCGTATTCCGATGGTCCAGTAGCCTGAAACGACCCGTGGTAAAACAGGGTGCAGCGAATTAACCGCCAACCATTATAGACCCAGGTTGGCGCCCTTTGAGAACATCACCTTGCTGTATTGCCAGAGATGCCTATCGACAATGTTCGCCCTCTACCAAATCAGACTTTGTTAAAGGTCCCCTATTCGTAATTAATAATAAGCCACAAGACTTCTTTAAACTTTAAACCGAGAGAAAAAACTAATTTATTATTTGACACTGCAATCAGTTGTTGCGTTTGCTTAAATCGGCAACAGTTTTATGAATTGATGTCCAACCTATGATTCATTAGTAACAATGAGAGTTGGGTACGAGGCGGAGCACGCCAGGAATGCCCCGGACCGGTTGCTAACGGGACAGTGCGATCTCGTCTCTAACTAATGTAACATCGATGTTTTGATTAGTCAACTCGATGTGATCAATGATAAATATTTGTCACGCAAAACTATAGACTTTTCTACTGATAATAAATGCTGGTAGTAAATTAAAAATTAAAAAGGAACTAACTGTACCTATATTACGCTGTGGAAGAAAGACCGTGTGTGTGGTGTGTGCGAGGCAGAAAATTGGTACCACCAACTTGACATGCATATAGGCGTAATAAGAGATTGACATTCTTATAGATTCACAATGTATCCGAAGAATTCAATACAAGTCTTTGTTTTTCTATAATACATGACAATAATTACAAGTCTAACGGCAATGTAGTTCTACGGTATCACAAAATCACTGTTAAATTTGTTAAACCGAGCACAACTGACCTTTTCGTATAACAATTAGCGATGCTGTGGTCTAACGGACGTACACGTGCCGATGTAACTGGACCAGTTAGCATGTCAGATGGATTGACACCGTGACTTGTAATTGATCAGAATTCTACAATCGAATACGGTAAATGTAACGTGAGGTTGAAGATATTAATAACTAGCTTTCGCCCGCGATTCCGTCCGCGTGGAAATTTTAAATCCTTGTAAATGTAATTTATTTTAAAGGAAAAATATTATGGTGAAAATTTTCCTTCAAGTCTTTTTTCGCCAATTGACTTATTTTTTCACTTACTTGAATCTATATTTGATATTTTACATAATTTCCATACATGTCATATGTATGCGGCAATGTATTGTCAATGAGTTTTGCCTTACAACAGACAGACCACTAAAGGATATCCGAGTAATGTATTTGAATTTATGATGGATTTGATTACCACTTCTATTATTCATGGATATCTATGGTCAATAGAACAAATAAAGGATAAAAGAATAATTAAGACAGAACACAAATTTTTACCGCATAAATATTTTTTTTTCATGTAACAGCAATTGTTAATTCTAAAAGACGCTCCTAGTGGTAAAAATTACATTAATTTGATTGAATGACTATTCCTTTCGTTAACTTTTTTTTCAAACAAGCTCGCATTTTCATAATTTAATACTTTATGTATAATAAAAAAAAGTAATGATGTATACTGGGGAGCAGCCACTTCAATTAGAGAATAATCTGTCACCTTTTACCTCCACAATCGACGCGTACGTTACACTCGCTTATACCCAGCAGCTAAGAAAGTACGACATTAGGGTTGCCACAAATTAACTATAGAATACCGGATCTAGTAACAAGAGATATAAACAAATGCATACAATGTAAACTATTATACAAAAATCTAAACTTTAATTTTTTTTAATATTAATATTTTCAGAATACTAATTAAAAACCCTAAATATCATAATTTTAATTATTTTAGACTGTAATTTATTTCTATTCCTTTAGATCGATTCAGTCTTTCTATGTTTACGAGATAACAATCGCCATACGAACTTTCTCATTTATAATATTTGTAACATTAATGTGGCAACCCTAAGTGTATTGACAACGAGCGGGTAAATATTATCGTAGCGTCCATTTACCTACATTTACACGAGCCGTGTTATCTGAGCTGATGCCTTATTGTTACTGCATTTAAAAGGGATAATAAAACGTAAAACTGAAAGAAAATAATAATTTGGCTGTCCTAACCTTGAAATATTTTTTGATATCTATCTAGTCTTTGGGGTAATCCAACACAAACCTACAAATTCATCTGAAATTAACGTTAAAATGTAAATCTAATTCAATACATACATTGTTACGAATATCACTAACGAGACCGCAAAACTTAGCACTATCAAATAGATTTACCTTATAATTTAATAATGTCCGAGTATAAAATATAATAGTCTTTAAAACTATATACATAAAGTTCTATTTCGAACTATACAGTAAATATATACCGTAATGACGTTATCAGTGAGTCAGTTATGATAATATTGTGAGGTAATACTGTATTTTTATAAAGAAAAATATATCACGTTTTCTATCTTTATCTAACATATGGAATGTTAAATGTTTCGTTTCATTCGTTTGTAATAAGAAGAACAAGGACAGGAGATTCAGGACCTTCTTGGAAACGAATTACGTTTTGTTGGATGGACTTTTAAAACTTATTGGAGTATACGTGATGTTTACTGAGAGACAATTGTACTAGTGGTGTATCCCGGCTTCGTATGTAACTTTTAAATATAGCCTACTAGCTTTCGCCCGCGACTCCGTCCGGGTGGAATTAAAAAAAACAAAAGTAAGTAGCCTATGTGTTCTTCCAGACTACGTTCTACATCTATTCCAAATTTCATCCAGATCCGTTCAGCCGTTTAGGCTACAAACTCTAACAAACATCCATCCATCCATCCATCTATCCATCCATCCATCCATCCATCTAAACTTTCGCATTTATAATATTAGTAAGTAAGAAGTAAGATTAGTAAGATTTTATTGAGCGATAATGTTGCACTCTAATGGTGAAAGATTTTTAAAAATCCGTCTAGTAGTTTTTGTGCTTATTCCTTAAACATCTTTCCTAAATAAATCACTAGCTTTTGTTCGCGACTTCGTCCACGTGGGATTACAAAAAAAATCTAGTAATAAACATAACCTATATTATTCAGTGATAATGGAGGTTTCTAATGATGAAAGAATTTTTGAAATCAGTTTTTTCGTTCATACAAAATTACTTAGTATAGAATCATAGATATTCGTCATCCAGAGATATGTGTACGTCACACCAACCAGGAATTCTATTATCTGTACTGAACAAACTTACATGCAGTGTTTACATAACATACAGACAGACACACTAGTACAGTTTATACTACGTATTGTGATGGTGTCCCAACGACCTTTTACCTTGTTCTTTTGTCTAGAAAAGTTTTTTCTCTCTGGCATTTTAGCATCGCATTTGTAACTATCCGATCGAAATTTCACCAATAGGCTACAAACTCTAATAAACTATCTCATTTAAATTATTAGTAAGATTTTTTTAATTCCGCACTTACAACTTCGGGTAACAGTTAGTAATAAATGAAATATCAGTCGTTACTTTGAAATAAACACAACATTGAATACTTTAAATATATTTCAATAGAAGTAAATAAATATTGATAAATCACGAAGTCAACTGTGCGGTTGGTAAATATTATGAAAAAAGCGAGCCACGCCGGTGACGGCATCCGTGTTTGTTTAACAAAATGGCAACTCGTAAAATGCGCGACATTCAAACAACGCTTGTATGTCTTACAACATTCCTTATATGAAGAACTTTTAAATCTATCTTGAATCTAAAAGAACCTGGGAATAAAGCTACCGCAGTATTAATAGTTACTCAAGGAGACCCTTCTTGTTCATTTACTCTAATAGACTCTATTAGTCCTTAAGTTGATAAATTGTCATTTAATTAAGAAAACATAGTAAACATGGTATAAAAACATGGCAAAGAAACTTAACTTTCATTGACTTCTGTTTAATTATTTTTTTATTTATATATTATTACTCGCGACTTCGCCCGCGTGAAATTAAAAAAAAATAGCCTATGTTACTCAATAAATTACCTTTCTAACGGCGAAAGAATTTTTAAAATCGGGCCAGTAGTTTTTGAGTTATTTCATTACATACAAAAATACAAATCTTTCCTCTTTATAATATTAGTATAGATGATACAATTTACTATTCTACTATAATACTATCTAAGAATTAACTTTTGAAGCCAATTCTTACGAAATTTCAAATGTCACCGTCGTTGAAATCTTTTAAACATAACCTATTTCGCGGGAGCGTTGACCGTAACCCAAATACCTCGACTATTTCCGAATGATAACGAAACTCAAACTGCATACAAAATAACAAATGTTTATCAAACTAAATGCATCATAAACTAACAAAATCGATTAATTCAACGAACGATTTTTTAATTATATGACAAACAGGTAAAATGTTGTTTTTAATGTTATAATTAAATTGACATCAGAATTAATATAATAAATTTTAAATAGAATATTAATTGCTTAGCTCAAGTAAACAAATATCTTGGCCTTACCTTCACCTATTACGAATCTAGATTTTATACACTCGAGTGTTGCCTTGGATTACCTAGTTACCTACCATTTAACTCTCGGTTAACATTTTAGCGTAATAAAAACCGTTAGAGTCTAAGATTTGTTATTTTTAAGTTTAAAGAAAAGAATTACATCACTTTAAATATTACGGTTATTTCGCGCCATATACGTTAGAGTGAAAAAACATTCACTACGTTTATAACCTTAAAAATAATGTTGAAAATACCCAAATCCTAAACGTAAGATTTTTCAATCGAACCTCTTTACAAGCACAGAACACAACACAAGCAGTACACGTATACTTTTGTTTTTTTAAACCCGCACTAAATAAAACAAGATGGCGGCGAGAGCGATTATACCGCGACGTCGTGCCTCGGCCAACTGACTCGAATAACGAGAAACGTCAAACTGGCTTGAGTCAGCGCTGTGTGCGTGTTTACATTTGTGTTTGTGATCCGTGCGAATTCGTAGGCTTGAATGGAAGCTTGTGGTAAACGTTGTGGGCAGAAAAAAAATTATGAACTCTTCATCTATTTTAGTTCGAATATTTAATTTAGTTATTGTCAGGTTTGTTAAGCTTTTCGATAATGTATCATTGGAATTTCTTCGATATGAGTTAAAGATTAGATATGTGAAAATGCTTGTCTTTTCTTGATAAATCAACGTAATTTTTAAACGAATGGAAAATATGTTCATGTTCAAAATATATTACAAGTATAAAACAGTAGAAACCAACGTTAAAACTATAAAACATACATTACCAAAGATGAGGTGAGTAGGGTGAAGGTTTCTTACCTCTGCGACACTCGATAACATTTTAATAAAATAATGATCAACTTGAATATTGCATTAAAATCAACAGATAGTTTATGAATTAATTTGTCAAACAACAACCAATCAAAATATCATAAATCAAAAATAATACAAGTATCGTTAGGGACCTTGTATTGTGTCTTATTGTCCTCGCACATACTCTTTAAATAAAAAAAAGAGAAACAACATATGTCAGTATATCACACTAGTCGAGACAATAACCATGATATTAACCCCATTCGCACGAGCTCTTTTATAACGCGCGTTAAAAAACGTTGAAATACAACAAATGCATTATTTATCGTTCAGTCCTGCATTTTGAACATTAGGCGAACGAATCAAGAGTGATTTTAAAGCGTTCATGACGGAGTGCGTTGAAAAATGCCAACGCTGAGCGTTAAAAAAGCGTCAGTGCGGATAGGAGCTTATAGTCATATAAGGATGGCTTAGCACAGTGAGACAAGCGTTGCTATCGGTTCTGTCAGAAAAAAAAGTTACATGGATATAGAAATGGCATAAAAGGAGGGCCCTAGTGAGCTTTCATAATTTAATTAATGCCTACTGACCGCCGGCCTATACACCTCTTATGTAACTCTTTTCGTTGGCTGTTTTGTGATATTAAAAAAGTATATATAAAAGACAACGTAGCTACGTTTTTAATTAAAGAAAAATCATAAAAGGTATATTTTTATAACTCTGAAAGCTGAGAGCTCGACGCGACGCGAGCCACGAGATGTAATTCATATTTCGCTGGATTTCAAATTAAAAAATCCTGTCGGTGAATAGTAGATTATATGTACCTGCAGCTATTAACTAATATGGTTTAAAGTGACAGTGTAATTAAGTTAAATTAAGTTTATGGTTTCTTTTTAAAGGACACTAAATACTAGAACTATGTAACTAATATTATAAATGCGATAGTTTAGATGGATGGATGGATGGATGGATAGATGGATGTTTGTTAGAGTTTGTAGCCTAAACAGCTGAACGGATCCCGATGAAATTTGGTATAGATGTAGAGGATAGTCTGGAAGAACACATAGGCTACTTGCTTTTGTTTTTTTAATTCCACGCGGACGGAGTCGCGGGCGAAAGCTAGTTACTAAATAAACGTTAAATTCTGGATGCATCAAACAACTAAGTCTGGGTCTAAACGATCTTGAGTAAAGTATTACATTAAGTTAAGAGAAATTAATCATAGATTTAAGAAAAGAATCAACCATATTTGATATATTCATCATCTTCCTCCTTATCCTACTCCCGTAGTGGCGCAATAGGTTTTTGTCCTCTACGTAACTCTATCATACGTCATCTCAATCACTCCCTTCTTGATCATGTCACCTTTCACGCAATCCATCCATCTCTTTCTATGTCTACCTCTACCGGTGTACCACACTCATAACTAACGTACTCCTTGTTACATGCGATTCATCTCTCCCCATAGTATACCCATATCATGGTAACCTTTTACTCCTTACCTTCTCAACCACAAAAACAAATTGTCTGTCTGTCTGTCCGCAAGTCGCGTTTATTCCGGGTAATCTCCGAAACGGCTGGGTCGATTTCGATCGGACTTTCACTGAAGGGTAGCTGACATAGACGGGCATATTATAAGCTACTTTTTTATTTAAGATAATGCGTGGACGAAGTCACGGGCAACAGCTAGTTTATAATACGCATTGTATGATAACAGCAAGGTCATTACGTTTATAGGTCATGTTAAAGTAAAACATTATTTTTCCTTGTATATTGTTTTAATTTACATTCTCGGAATTGTAATTGGGGCAAATTTATTTATTTACACAAATTCAAAGAAATTATTATACTATAAAGATTTTATAAAGAAGACTTAAGAATGTTTAAGGAAATTTAAGGGTTTTGTTGACTTTGCCATACAAAAATTCCACCACTCTATCTGTTTTCCTACATTAGACAAAGAGAGAGATAAACTCCATTATTTACGCGTAAATATTGCTATCGCGTATTATTCTTTATTAATAAACCTGGCAATATTTTTTGTTTCTAACAATATTTCCCAAACAAATCATATTATTCTGGCCATTGTGAAAGTCCTTGAAATAATTATTGCAAACAAAATAAAACTATCATAATAAATGTAATAGTAAATAATATTCTATATTAAAAAAAAATAAGATAACTATCGCTTTTCTAAACTGCTGCGTTTAAGAAACACACGAAGAAATAATTAAAACTGAAATGTATAAAAAGAACAATGGTACATTTTAGTAATAACTAGCTGTTCCCGTGCGGCTTCATCCACGTGAAAATATAAAAACTTTATTGTATTGTTTACATTTGTCAAATTCTCAATCGCAAAAGTCAATATACCAATTACCTTACTATGGCAATCTTGCTTGCGTCTCTTTCCCACATTAGGGTTTTTATCCAAAATATTTACCCCCTAAGTTTAATGGCGTGAAAATATATAGCCTAAAGCGTGACGTAAGTGTAGGGCTTATTATTAAAAAAAGAATTATTCAAAAATATGCTGTAATTGCTGACATCTTAGGCAACAAAGAAGTGTGTGTTTACGTTTTATTATATTAGTATAGATAACATTTACATCCCGTCCTTATCCTACTCCCGTAAGGTCAGTGCACTAATTTTCGACCGCTAGGTTAATCTTCCGCCATCTCAGTCCCTCCTTTCTTGATAATGTCACCTTTCACGCAATCTATCTCTTAGTTCGATGTCTTACTTATATCATAGATGCGAAAGTTTAGATGGATGGACAAACGAATCCACTGAATTTGAACATAGACGTAAAACATAGTCTGGAAGAACACATTTTCTACTATTTTTTTTTTTCAATTCCGTACAGACGTAGTCGCGGTCTCAGCTAGTATAATTAACCCACTATCATGTAACTTACATTACAATTAAATAAACATGTTAAAATGTCATGTCTTTATAAATGCAAAGTAGGTCAGGTTGCATTTACCCGCTAAAGGAGCACTAATTACTTCATTAGATCTACTCTAGATGTTATGTCATGACTATTTTAATGCAGATGCAGTTCGAAACATATTTATACAACACAATGTTACACTCAGAGTCATTGGTTACTAAAGGACTCGCTTAGTCTAATTTTGTTACAGTTAGAGATATTGTAACTGTAAAAACACGAACTCCTAAATCCTCTGATTAACTTTTTGGACATTTACCATAACTAGTTGGTAACAAACAATAAGGACTACTTAAGTGACTATTACGCAACTCTGAGTGCAGCGCTAGCCTTAATAAGAGATATCTTTTATTTTCAATCATTCAGAATTTAATAATGTCGTCTAATCTATTCTGATCCGTACTAAAGTGATGTCAGAGAATTTCTAGAGAACCAAGATGTCATCGGAATCTTGACTCAGTTGGACTAGTTCTATAATTGACAACAATAAATAACCCAACAGACATCCTTAAACCAGACAACTGACAGATTACCAAAGTCGAAAAACTTTACGACTTCTATTGGACTTTTATTACCGTCAATATAAACAATTTATATTCTTTTAAATTTGGTCCGTTTTCATAAAGGCCTTCTAATAAAGATAGAAGAAAAGTTGCTTCAAATCGCAGGCGTTTTCAACCATCAAATCCAGAGAATTAATTACCCATATTCAAGTGTCAATGACTATACCAGTTACCTCTTCATAAAGTAAGATTGTAAAAGCATTAAGTCTTCAATAAAACATGCAAAATCGAGTCTGCGAAACTTATAGGATTACAATCTTTCGTACAAACTTAAAATAGCCTTGAATAATAGCATATTTTTTTGCAATTGTGTACAAGATAATGGATTGTCGTTCCCCTTGTATGGCCAAACAAGGTAGTCGACCCAGTATTCGACTCCGCGGCCGGCGTTCAATATGGAGATGTCAGTTTTGTACTGTCACATAAATTAACAAGCGCCTGACGACAGCGACCTAGTAATTAAAGTGTTGAAACGAATCTAGTTTTTTTTTTAATGAATTAACAAGTGCTTGATCACGAGACGTACAGCCAAGTGAAGAAAAGATTAGCTTGGTCTAAGCTTTTTCCGACTTAAAGGGACCATTTTTTTTCGGTAATTTTATTTATGTACATTATTTTTATCACTGACGCAATTCTGATGAACAGTAACAATCTAGCAAACTGCATAACTAGATATTTCCTATGTAAATCATCCGCAGGTAAACCGATCTAAGGTCAGATTTGATATGAAAAAGCACGAATAGAATAAGAAATGTCAGCGTATTTGTAACCAGAAATGTAATTGTATTTACATACAGGTATATTCAAAAATCTGTAACAACAAGTCACCGAATGAGACTTAAAGCATTGTGTGCAAATATTACCAAAGTTTAATTGATTACGCCATAACTGGTGAGTAAAGCATTAGCAATTAGCAGGGACCCACGCGCACGATTAGTCAACGCTCAACCAATGATAGGTGGGTGACGTTACTGGAAGGGTAGGGACAAGATTAAATACGGTTTTAGTCTACGATAACATTTCGTTTAAAACACTAAATGAGAAATTTCTATTCTCAGTATCAAAGACATAAGATCGAAATCAAAATTCAATCGTCGAGATCGATTCAAATATTATTTTAATTACATTGTATTTATATGGTTGTTACAAGGAGAACGTTAGTTATGAGTGTGGAAGGGTACACCGGTAGAGGTAGACCTAGAAAGAGATGGATGGATTGCGTGAAAGGTGACATGGTCAAGAAGGGAGTGATTGAGATGACGTATGATATAGTTATGTGGAGGACAAAAACCTGTTGCGACGACCCTACGGGAGTATAAGGAGAAAGATGATGATGACGACTGTATTTAAATGGTTCGAGATTAAATTTCCAATTGGGCCGATAAAACATAAGCAGAAGAAAGTCCTTCTTACAGGTAAATTAGGTTCTTGTGAAAACGGCATGAATTACTAAACTTTGAAAGGATTTATTAGGTTTATATGTCTAAAATTGCACAGATTGCTGCAGTTAAACCTAGTTACAATATGTAAATGGTAGTTGATATAAGATTTCGCAACCTTCATGCAAGTCTATCACCCACTTGATTATTACACTACAGTGGGACACGACGCCTACGCGCGATTTGCATTCTCAGTTCCTACTCTACTGAGATAAATATTGTAAGGAATCATAGTAATTCTATTAGCCAAGCTACAATATCTAAGTACATATAAACAAACATGGGCATCGCAAGCCGATGACCTGAGGTTGAGAGGGTTCTTTCTCTGAGATCTGCAGCTCAGTGCACAGTACTGGTGCGTTCCACTGAAGTTCTCGTGACTCTCAGTGTCGCAATTGAGTGTTTTAATGAAAAGAAATCTCACATAACCCTGATTTCCACAAAAGCGGCGTATCTTTCGAAGATTTCCTCCCAGCCGCCATTAATTTGGTCTTATTCTTAGTAGTTTGTACATCTATTTTACATTATTCGATTCTGTAGGTAACCCTCGGCGACGCTCAAAGTAGTAAAATATAGTAAAAGTAATCGATAATAAATCCTAATAATAATCAATCATTAACTACTAAGTTTTTTTTACGAAACCAAGGGGCTAGACCAGATTAGCGAATACAAAGTTGTCGTACAACTAGATATCGAACCAACAACTGTAACTTTCGCCCTGCGAGAATTTTCACAACCAGCATAAACCTGATAAGATAAAATCGTTAATTATTATGTATCAAGTTAACAGTCAATTAATAAATGTTCAATAATTCAGTTATTTGATATAGAGTTTAGATAATAATTGAATATTGATTAGGCTTATAAATGCAGTGTGGATTATTTCGCTGTAAATTTTGTTTTAACATTCTCGTATTGCTATTTAGTTAAGTAGATCTACAATTTACGTTTAAAGTTATTGCTTTTAGTTAATCCAAAATCTTAAAAGTGATACAGTTAATTACGAAGACACATTATTTAATTCACCAGCATTCGCCCACGACTCCGTCCGCATGGAATTAAAAGAACAAATGTTAGTAGCCTATGTGTTCTTACAGACTATCCTCTACATCTATACCAAATTTCATAGAAATCCATTCAGCCGTTAACGCTACAAACACTAACATACATCCATCCATTTAAACTTTCGCATTTATAATATTACTATGTAGTATGATTACTTTATGGTTATTTCACAATTATAAACAGTTACCACTGGTGAAAATAAGTTGTTTCAGCAGTGGAAACCAACGCTTACTTTGTTTTATACTACTAACAATCCATCCATAGACACAACAATCCGGATACGAAATGTTCATATGGGTGCCGGTACCCGCGGGCGAAATTAAGTAAACCCCATATACAGACTTCCCAAACAGATACCTATTGTTTGATCAAAGTCTTGTTTATCTTATCAAGGCG
>LD688946.1:1669181-1687921 GCA_003118335.3 Papilio memnon
AATGTATGGAAGAGTAGCACATACTGTGCCGACCCTCCGTAAGGGATAAGGGCAAGTTGATGATGATTTGATAGTCCAAATATTCTAGAAGGCATATCTAATATTATAAATACGATGGTGTAGATGGATGTTTGTTAGAGTTTGTAGCTTAAACTGCTGAATGGATCTCGATGAAATTTGGCACAGATGTAGAGGATAGTCTGGAAGATAACATAGCAAGATACTTATAATGTGTTTTATATAAGGATGTGCACGAACTCTGTTTATTGTGAAGTAAAGACGGAAATACACATGCCAAAAAAGTTGCTGGCATTCTATGTACTGACGTAATGCGTATACTCAGTACCAACTCTACTCTAACGTACTCAGTACCAATACCAGTGAAATGTTAACAAGATTATATTAGTCGCGACGTGTTTTGTTCTCTCCTAATCCCCCCCTTTAAGTAACATGAACGTAGCCTGTCACAAAATCAAATATCGTGCTAGTTACTTACATGTCAGTTACGCCTGTAGCTTGCATGCCAGTGTACCATCTACTGGCATGTGTATTCCCGCCCATAGATTGGATGTTATAGTTTTAGTACATATTACAAGAATACTGCTTTAAAGCGATTTTAAAGTCATAATTCAAAACGAAACTTTGTATGGGTGTCAATTTTAAAAATAAAGTTTTAAGTAAGCATACTTATGCTCAAATCTAAGTTTTTAGTTATTGAAATTTAAAATAATTTTTATTCTCTTCGTTAGTTAGGTTTTTATGAAAATTTACATAGCAATATGAATACTTTAAAAATAGATATACGATATTAATATTTAGTTTATTAACAACGAGCTGTCGCCCGCAAACTTCGTTAGCGCAAATTTGGACCACCCGTTACGCCATTTTGACAGCGCGGAATTTCAAAAAAGTAGTCTATAATATGCCAGTCTATGTCAGCTACCCATCAGTGAAAGTCCCGTCGAAATCGGCCTAGCCGTTTCGGAGAGTACCCGGAACAAACGCGGCTTGCGGACATACAGACCAAAAAAAATGATATGCGATTTTCGTTATCAGCTACGCAAATACATCATCTTCCCGAAATCTGAAATTTTTCTTTTGATGTTACAAACAGACACTCCAATTTTATTATATGTATAGATAGAATAAATAATCATGTCACTAGTGTTAGTTAATATATTATTTTAGTAAAATTATATTTATTAGTACAAATTATTTGCATCAATAAAATGTAGTTTTAATTTAAATAAATTTATAAATATTTCATCGCTGTTTTATTTAACGAGCCAAACATGAAAATAAAATCATTGTTGAGTTTGTGGACAGTTTACAATATGACTAGTCAGATTGTGAAATGAACAAATTCACAATTGTTCGGTAACACATGAATACGTCGATGATTAAAAGAATTCTAAGGCCACACGCATGTGGGTGAAATTAAGATATGAGTGTATCCAGTAAATATTTACAGTAGGTTTCCACTGACGAGACAGTCTTATTTAACATTCGTCTGCCCTTACATTATCGTTAAAACAATTGAGATAGCATTATTTTTTTGTTTTGTTGTTCCCTCAGTAGAAGCGGACATTAAGTTTGTGCGATACAATTGAATATGGCTGTACTAAACGTATCATGGTAATGTCAATGCCCTTGTCTTTTTTTAAATTAACCTTAAAAATAAACCAAAACGATCGGAAGTTTCTCTTTGAATTGGAAAATCCACAATATTCTGTACCCGCAAATATTTTAATCCGTAAAAGTCACAAAAATGACGATTCATAGGAAGGGGAAATATCCTCATTATGTGCGTCTTTTTTTTATATACGATAAGGTGGCAAACGAGCAAGCGGCCACCTAAATCCGCCGAAATGGCGAAGCGACCGCTGCCCATAGACATCCGCAATTGCAGATGCGTTGCCTACCCTAAATCGACGGAGGAGACGCACATAAAGAGGATATTTCCCCTTCCAATGCGTATCCTCCACCGTCAAATGCACTTTCCCATCCAAACCCTTCCTTATAAGAAATGGGTGGAACGGGAGAGGGACTAAAGTTGGGCCTCCGGCACCACATTCATCAGACGAAACGCGAGATTACTTCCCACTTCACGCCTGTCTTCTGTGTGGTCGTGGTATTGCACCGGGCGAGCCGACCCTACAGTGCTAAGATGTTAAAGCGGGCTCCACTGACGATTAAGGGTAGGTAACGCTTGCAATTACGAATGTTGTGGTCGCTTCGTTGTTTCGGCGAATTCACTCTGTGATTCAGAATGGGATGAAGCACGTTTTGGTTTTTTAATTTCAGCTGTTACTTACTGTAATAGGTTTTTATCTTGAATCCGTATTACCTACTTGTTATTTACTTCTAAATGTACCCTTGATATCTTTGTTTACATGTAAACATTATCTGATTTTAAAAAACGAGGTAAGTTATCAACTCGTGACCTCACACACTTCTTTGTTGCCTAAGATGTCAGCAATTACAGCATATTTTAGAATAATTCTTTTTTTAATAAATAGCCCTACATTTACGTCACGCTTTAGGCTATATATTTTCACGTCATTAAACTTAGGGTGGTAAATATTTTGGATAAAAACCCTACTGTGGGAAAGATACCATAAGTTGCTGCCAACATCACGGAAGCATGATTACCATGGTTTGTCATCATGTTATGTCATTTTGACATTTGCAATTGATAATTTGACAAATGTAAACAATAAAATTAGATAATTTTATACGGATGAAGGCGCACGAGAACAGCTAGTTATAATTAAATATCAAATATTAGTGTCACCTATCTTTCACGATTCTAAGAAAAATATCTCATATTTTCTTATGTTAATTTATTTTCAATTTCTTTACATTTTATCAAGGATCGAGAATGCATCCTTTCGTCCGTCAAATCCACTTTCCCTTCCCATCCTTTAGTTATAAGGGAAGTATGGGAAGGGAAAGAGGACTAAAATTAGGCTTCTAGCACGCAAACTTATCAGACAAAACGCGGTCTTGCGTCTTTAATAGTATTACTACTAACATATTTCCATTGAAACTTTTACCTTCACTTCAGACCTTAGACAATCGTATGGCGGCATTAAAATCTTAGTATTAACTTTTGAGGTAACATCTATACAAATTCAAGCCTCTTAGTATAAAAACCTCTAACTAAAAGACTCCATTTAGAGAAAGGTACTTAAAATAATTACTATAGAGTTGAAAATTGATTGGAATGTTCAGAACATCAGAAAGGTACCCATCGTGTGTTCTATGCGTATTACCTTTATTTATCTTGTTCCCTTATCACTACTTGATATCTTAATAAAGTATTCAAAACAATTAAAAGCGACGCCTTTTTCAGACGACGCTTGTCACCAGCAAACCATCTTGGCGGGAAGATTGACAGAACATCATTTTTAATTTCGTTTTTTTTAATCAAAGGTTTTAGTTTTTTCGGCACAAAGTGACAGCTTTGTATTTAATTAAATTAAAGTGTTACTGAGTTTTGCGACAAGGAAGGTATAAAATTTAATTATTTTTATATTTTTAAATGTTTCAAAACTGACGCATTTATTATAGCGCGTATTATATTACGCATAATAAAATCTGAACTTTATTTTTGAGGTTATAAAATATCTACATATCAGTGACAGTATTAATTATTCCAGATGATAATCAAAACGTTATGTTTTCTGCTTGCTGCTGTATACTACGGCCGAAGTCAAAATCCTAATTGTTATTATACTGACAATGTACGTATGAAATCAATTATTAAAAAAAATATTTATGTACACTTTAGAAGGTGTTACTTGTAAAAATATATTAAAGTCATAAGGTAAGTAAAATTTAAGTAGCACCTAAAGCAACTAATTATACAAAATCTTAAGTTTTTTTTTATATATATATTATAAGGTGGCAAACGAGCCAGCGGCCACCTAAATCCGCCGAAATGGCGAAGCGACCGCTGCCCATAGACATCCGCAATTGTAGATGCGTTGCCTACCCTAAATCGATGGAGGAGACGCACATAAAGAGGATTATGTCCCCTGCCTATGCGTCTCCTCCACCGTCAAATCCACTTTCCCATCCAATCCTTTCCTTATGAGAAATGGATGGAACGGGAAATGAACTAAAATTGGGCCTCCGGTATCACACTCATCAGACGAAACGCGGAATTGCTTCCACTTCACGCCTGTCTTCTGTGTGGTCGTGGTATTGCACCGGGCGAGCCGACCCTACAGTGCTAAGATGTTAAAGCGGGCTCTACCACTGTCATCAGTAGTAACTTAGATCTCCTACGATTTAAGGCGCTCTTTGTACTTAAGTTATGAGATTAATGTTATACAAGGTGGAACCAAACCGCGTGTACAACGTGTACAGCCCGGGCTACCCCCGCAACTACACCCCGGGGGTGCAGTGTCGATGGATCGGCATCTGTCCTGCTGGCTATCACTGCAGGCTCGATTGCCCCGATATTAATCTACCCCAGGTAAATATTGCATGAAAATAATAGCTTTCGCCCGCGACTCCGTCCGCGTGGAATTAAAAAGTAAGTAGCCTATGTGTTCTTCCAGACTATCCTCAGCATCTATGCCAAATTTCATCGAGATCCGTTGAGCGGTTTATGCTACAAACTTTAACAAACATCCATCTAAACTTTCGCATATATAATACTAACTTTCGCCCGCGACTCCGTCCGCGTGGTATTAAAAAAAACAAAATCAAGTAGCCTATGAGTTCTTCCAGACTCTCATCTACATCTATGCCAAATTTCATTGAGATCCGTTCAGCAGTTTAGGCTACAAACTCTAACAAACATCCATCCATCCATATAAACTTTCACATTTATAATATTAGTATGATTAGTAAGATATTTTCATCTCTCTTATCATCTGATGAAAAAACAGAGATGGCACTAAAATTATTTTAACACCTTATTTGTAGAGCAATAATTGTTCGATGGATCGCCTGGTGATATCAAGGACAGGAGATATTCAAATGTCAAGTACAAAGTACTACTGCGGTAGAGGCACGCTGAGCGTGACATCTGTAGCACAGAGAATATCAGTAGGTAAGTAAGATTCGTCATCAAAACGACTAAGAGCTCAAGTCTACGATCGGTGACTAGCTCTTAGTCAACCACATTCCAGTACAGGTCGGTTGATATCACACACATTTTTGTATTTCTTCGAAGATATACGCACGACAATTCATCGCATATTTTTTTTTGTCTGTACCCAGATTTAATATCTTCATACAACAGCACCGGCGGGCGATTCTTGTGTCAACTGACAGCACGGCGTTAGTTGGAATTGAACGATCCTAGACCAAAAATGTAGTAAAAAAAAAATTCCTACATTGTTTAGTACCTCATACACCATATCTCTATCAGAAATCACCATTGCAAATGTTTTAAAAAGTATAGCAACCTAAGACAGTAAGTAAAATTCGCAACTTTGCGATCGAGTTTCAAGACTACTAAAAATTTGTCGTAAATCCATCCTGTCTTCAATATTCTGCGCAAAAGACTTCAATAGTCTTCGTGGAAAAACTATTGTTATCTAATTTTTAACAGACAATTAAAGAGATAAAATGTGTTTGGTCCTATTTAGTGTTGTTATTTTTCACCCTTGATACCTTTCCAAACATGTCGACATTATCTTACTTTCAAAACCAAGGTAAATTATCAGCTCGTGACTCATTCTAATTAAATATCAAATATCCGTATCACCTGTTTCACGATTCTTAGAAAAATATCTCATCTTTACTTATGTTAATTTTTTCAAATTTATTACTCAGACTGCACATAGTAAGACGAGCCGCCATGTGCCAGGTGGCGTAGAAAATCAAAAAATCTAAAATACATATAAAAATTACTAGAAATAAGATCATTATAAAGTTAGCTGGCCAACCTAGACCTAGATCAGAACATAGACTTACGACGCCCATTAGGACACCTAAAATTATTTTTAAAAACCATATCTACATTCCTACACTGTTGTTACCAAAATGTATAAACTTCTATTTAAATTAAATGAATTATTAATATACTTGATTATCTATACTATCTATAATATATCTATACTAATATAATAAAGGGTAAAATCACACACTTCTTTGTTGCCTAAGATGTCAGCAGTTATAGCATATGTATTATTTTTGAGTAATTCTATTTTTAATAAAAAGCCCTACACTTACGTCACGCTTTAGGCTACATATTTTCACGCCATTAAACTTAGGGGGTAAATATTTTGGATAAAAACCCTAATGTGGGAAAGAGACCATAAGTTGCTGCCAACATCAAGGAAGCAAGATTGCCATGGTTTGTCATCATGTCATGTCATTTTGACATTTGATATTTTGACAAATGTAGGTAAATAATGAAATAAAGTTTTTTTTCATGCGGATGAAGCCGCTCGAGAACAGCTAGTTAACTAATAACCAACGTAAAACTTTATTAAACCGAGATGTAAACATGAAATTTGAATTGACGTCATCCATGCGGGCGGGTTGAAAACATTTTCCTTATCATGCGAACCTTTTCAGCAGTGATTGTAGCGGCCGCTATTCTCTTATCAAACATTTGATGTGCTAATGAAGCATTTAAAACAATTAATAGCGCTGCAAATGTTTCACACGACGCGTAAATGTCACCCGTCAACCGCGTCTTGGCGGGAAAACTGACAGAACGTTGTTTTTAATTGCGATTAACTTTTTTTCAAGTCAAATGTTTTAGTTGTTTTCGTTATAAAGTAAATTAAAAAGTTTTTTTTTTTTAAATCGTTATTGAAGAGTTTTACATCAGTAAATCAAGGTAAAATATTAATTTTATTGTAATAAATGTTAATTTTCTAATTACGATATTGTTATTAAGTCACACAACCTGTTACACAATACCCTGTTATTTAAAAATCAGACTTTTTTAGAATTTAAATACTTTATTAAGAGGTCACATGAGTAAACAATATAGAGACAAAGCATTTTTAAGAAAGTTGACTCCCCTCTATCTATACTAATATAATAAAGCAATTACAACATCTCTTTGAATAATTATTTTTTTTATAAAAAGCCCACTTAGGTCACGCTTTAGGCTATATATTTTCACGACATTAAACTTAGGGGGTAAATATCTTGCATAAAATCCTAATGTGGGAAAGAGACCATAAGTTGCTGCCAACATCAAGGAAACAAGATTGCCATGGTTTGTCATCATGTCATGTCATTTTGATATTTGCAATTGATAATTTGACAAATGTAGGTAAACAATGAAATAAAAATGTTTATAATTTCACGCCGATGGAGCCGCAAGGGAACAGCTAGTAGTGTATAAAGAGAAAACACTAAGGTGCCTACATTACATAGAGACCCAACCCACTTGAAATCAATCTGTCGGATTTTCATTAAAAAAAAAATGATCACATGTTGATAAGCATTGTCCATGGAATGAAAAAAATATTTACTGCTACCCACCCTTGATCATCAGCCTGCCCCCCTTGATCTTTCACCTATTCCCCCCACTAGATCATCGGCTGGCAACGCCTATGGCTGTTTATCTACTCTTCTATTGTAGAGCAAACCTACCTACTTATCATTGCTCTTAATTGTCAAACTTTAAACGATTTAAAAACAATTCCTTCAAGTGTGTCAGTAATCGGCATGCTAATGACCTAGCGCAAAGTATTTGTGCCACTATTACGAATGTCCTTACGTATATGGCTCCTACGTGAACTATCGTAACTTTGAAATGCAAATTTTGCAAAACAAAACTATAATTATATTAATCACGACAAAACACATGATAGACAACCAAAATCTACATTTCATCTTTCTATATACAAAGTCATCGTTTGTCAATTTAATCTATATATATAAAAGTAAGTCGTGTTGGTTACACTATAACTCAAGAACGGCTTCACCGATATGACTGAAAATTGGCGAGGAGGTAGCTTAGAGCCAGGAGACGGACATAGGAACTATTTATTCCGTTCGACAGCAATGGATGGATGTTTGTTAGAGTTTATATGTTAAAAAACGGATTTCGATGGAATTTGGTAAAGACGTGGAGGATAGTCTGGAAGAACACATAGGCTACTCACTTTTTGTTTTTTTAATTCCACACGGACGAAATCGCCGGCGAAAGCTAGTTTAAAAAAAATGAAACAAGGTGTAAATCGCAAAATTGTAGCTTGCGATAGTCTACATAGTAACCATCGTTATCTAGATTTAAAACTAGCTCGCTATTGCAATAAATAACTCAGTACATGTGTGTTTGGCTTTGAATCTGAATTTCAGTTGTTATTCGTGTCAAGAATATAGGTAGAAACAAAATTCCATAGGCTTTTTTAAATCTTTATGCTATCGGTTCTAACTTAGGATCTGCATGGTCTAAATAATCTAAGCTAAGTCTAGGAGCGGCTGCTACCAGTATTATGCTTTTATTCAAAGTTTATTATTTTACATTTTCGATTCTCTAGGGGCGATTTAACCCCCTGTCCCACCGTACGCCCATGTAAAGAGCGAATACACAAAAGCGAATCTGCTAGATAATATACTTACACTGATTTGCCAAACAATTGCTTGCTAACTCTTATCGAAGTATAATTTTATCGATTGATATTTTAATCGGTTGATCGATACAAATCAGCGTAGATACGCTGGTTTCCTAAGAAATAATTATTTCATAATTCAATAACTTTTCAATTTATCGACCAGTCACCCCAAAAGGTGCCTCTTTATTTTAATATTTCATCTTATATTTGAAATTAATCAAATATCCAATAACATTATTTTTCAGATGATATTCACAACTTTATGTTTCCTGCTCGCTGTTTTTAACTACGGCCGGACGCAAAACCCTAATTGCGATTTTACTCAAAACGTAAGTCGTTATACGAGTTAGTAATAAATTACACAGTTGACAAAAGTATATCTGAAATGATTACAGTAATTCAACTTGAATATTTACTTATCGTGCGCAGGTTTGCCGATGGCTCCTTCTCCCACTAACACTAACCGCATCCCTCGCTTAGTACGCAGTTAACGCGTGACGTCATGAGGCCATCGGCAAAGTTTCTCCACAAGAGTTCAAATAGCGCACAGCATATTGCACTCTTACTTAGATAAGCATTAACAGTTTTCTATCTCTACACAGTTGCAAATACTTTAAGATAAGACAAGGTAACGCTATGAAATTATAATATTAATCTCAATACAAGGTGGAACCAAACCGCGTTTACTACGTGTACAACCCGGGCTATCCCCGCAACTACACCCCGGGAGTGCAGTGTCGATGGATCGGCATCTGTCCTGTCGGCTACAACTGCAGGCTCGACTGCCCCGAAATTAATCTACCCCAGGTAAATTGTGAACAGAACATGTTTGAGATTTAGTCGCCGCAGGACCACATAGAAGATACCCCTCAAGTCGGAAGTATATCTGTGTTTCTGATAAGAATAGTATGTCAATAATGTTTGTAATATTTGTTTTTGTTAGAGCAACATGTGTTCGATGGACCGTCTGTTGATATCAAGAACTGGAGATCCTCAGTTGTCATCATCGGAGTATTACTGCGGCCGAGGCACGCTCAGCGTGACATCTGTGGCACAGAGGATATCAATAGGTAAGTTAGATTCGTCGCTAAGTCACGTCACAACTCCTGAACCCAGAGCCTATGTAAAAGTGTTGGTGAGGGCGTAGTTTCACAGGGTGGTGAAATAAAACACATATTATAAAACAGTTTATTGTTTAACGTACACGAATACAAGTTTATACGCACACGTAAACAATATTAAAACGTAAATAAGTACACTACAAGTGGTAGGCGCCAGCAACCTCAACATCTGTTGCACGAATGGACCGGCTCATCCGGTACAATACCACGACCACGCAGAAAACTTGAAGTGGAAGTCAATATTCTCTTTCTGTGCGTTCTCTCCGAGGATCAAAGGTAGGCACGCATCTGCAATTGTGCATGTCTAGGCAGCGGTCGGTTAGCTGTTTCGGCGAATCCAGGTGGTCATATCGTTTGCCACCTTAAGATTAAAAAGCGGTGAAGGCCTTAGTCAATCAAGTGGCCTAGGGCGAGTTGGTTAACTACATCTTTTAATTTCTTTTAAATTTCTTCTCAGATATTGCGTATGTGTTTTGTAAACATAAACCATTTCATCGATAAAAAAACGTTGTTGATTTACTCTTTGATAATTGTGCCGCTGTCTAATCTTTGGTAATTAAAATCACTATATTAGTCCAAAACTTAATTAAAACTGATATGAAAAAGGCAACAGTAGATAAAATATTGTAAATTATTCCGACATGTAAGATAACATCGAAGTCCGGAAATGACGTAAATAAAGAAAAACCTCTCATTCCTTAGATGGAATTATAAAAAAAAGTGTAAAAATTTGCTTGATCTAACACTAAAAGAAAGTCTTTATAAGGTTGTAGAAAACTTATACACTTTCTCTAAGAACTCGAAAAGTTAATTCTTATACTTGCTCTCTTTCTCCTGAAGATACGTCAATCCCATACATAAACTTTTTTTTTATAAAAATAGAGTTGTGCATTCCACGTTGACAAAAATGAAAAATGAAAAATGAAAAATGAAAAATGAAAAATGAAAAATGAAAAATGAAAAATGAAAAATGACAAATGACAAATGAAAAATGACAAATGACAAATGACAAATGACAAATGACAAATGAAAAATGAGAAATGAAAAATGACAAACGAAAAATGAAAAATGAAAAATGACAAATGACAAATGAAAAATGACAAATGACAAATGACAAATGAAAAATGAAAAATGACAAACGAAAAATGAAAAATGAAAAATGAAAAATGAAAAATGAAAAATGAAAAATGAAAAATGACAAATGACAAATGACAAATGACAAATGAAAAATGACAAATGACAAATGACAAATGACAAATGAAAAATGAAAAATGAGAAATGAAAAATGAAAAATGACAAACGAAAAATGAAAAATGAAAAATGACAAATGAAAAATGACAAATGACAAATGACAAATGACAAATGAAAAATGACAAATGACAAATGAAAAATGAAAAATGAAAAATGACAAACGAAAAATGAAAAATGAAAAATGAAAAATGACAAATGAAAAAAGAAAAAAGAAAAATTAAAAATGAGGAGACGCACTTAAAGAGGATATTTCCCCTTCCTTTGCGTCTCCTCCACCGTCAAATCCACTTTCTCAGCAAATCCTTTCCTTGTAAGAAAAAAGGTGGAACGGGAAAGGGACTAAAGTTGGACCTCCGGCACTACACTCATCAGACGAAACGCGGAATTGGTTCCACTTCACGCCTGTCTTCTGTGTGGTCGTGGTATTGCACCGGGCGAGCCGACCCATTCGTGCTAAGATGTTAAACGGGCTCTACCATTGTTAATTCGATATACGGGTGAAACGTTGCCGAAAACAAATTATCGCATAAAATTTCTATAATTAGGTTTGATATCGTCATACTACAGCCCCGGGGGGCGATTTTACTGTCAACTGACAGCACAACGAGCCGCCATCACACCTTCACCTTGTCGCTGCGGGTACAAGAAGTCGGTGAGTAGACTAATTAAATATGAACCTACGAACTCTGTTTCTATTCTATCACATTTCATCGTCACCAGCTCAGTATACGTCCCCACTAAGGGGCTCGGAGACTAGCCTTAGTTAGGGGTGACTAAGCCATAGTCAACCACGCTTAATTTTGTCGCCGATATGTGCAGGCATCACGATGTTGTCCTTCGCCGTAAGAACGTCGGGTAAATTATGTACATACGAAAATCAAATTGTACATGGCGGGATTCGAACCCAGGACCTGTTGATTACAAATCAAGTGCTTAAACCCCTGAGCCACGACACACATCTAACATAGATCCGTCTTCCAGAACCGTATAGTAGGTGGTCAGGAGACGGGCGTGAACGAGTTCCCCATGATGGCGGGCGTGGTGTACGTTGACATCAGACAGATCAAATGTGGCGGCGTCATTATCAGCGCCCGTCATATTCTGACAGCTGCCCATTGCGTCATCAGACGGACTGTCAACGATATCGCCGTTGTTGTCGGAGAACATGACGTCAACGTAGGTCAGAACTTACAAATTGTCAATTGGCTGTCTACATGAATATATAACTAGCTTTTGCTCGCGACTTCGGCGCGAAATTAATAATCCTATTAATAAATATAGCCTATACCACTCAGTGATAATGTACCTTTCTGATGGTAAAAGATTATTTGAAATTGGTTCAGTAGTTTTTGAGTTTACTCGTTACATACAATACAAATCTTTCCTCTTTGTAATCTGTACTTCTATACGAGTACAAACGTTATAATATAGTTTTTGCTCGCGACTCCATCCGTGTGAAATTTAAAAATGATAACAAAAAAATATATAATCTGTGTTACTCACAGATAAATTACCTTTCTATGGGTGAACATTTTTCAAATCGGCCCAGTAATTTTTGAGCCTATTCATTGCAATCAAACAAACAAAGTTTCCCTCTTTATAATATAAATATAAATGTATTGAAATACACCACTATTAAAAACCTACTTTCATCATCATTTTCCTCCTTATCCTACTCCCGTAGGGTCGGCGCGACAGGTTTTTGTCCTCCACATAACTCTATCATACATCATCTCAGTCATCACTCCCTTCTTGATCATGTCACCTTTCACGCAATCCATCCATCTCTTTCTAGGTCTACCTCTACCGGTGTACCCCTCCACATTCATACCTAACATTCTCCTTATTACATGCGATTCATCCCTTCTCATAACATGCCCATACCATGCTAACCTTTTACTCCTTACCTTCTCTTCTTTTATTAAAAACCTACTTTATCAGTGAGTAACATAGGTTACATTTTTTATTATTTTATAATTTCACGCGGACGAAGTCGCGAGCAACAGCTAGTATTAAGTATAGAAGTAAATAGGCTACCTCTAAACTAAATTATTGATAGTTGCGTAACTGCTATTCGTATTTATACTCAAAATAAGTCAATAACTCTCGTTAATCGGCTAAAAAGGAAGGAACTAAAGTCCTAATTTGAATTATTACTCTAGTAGTTATATCATTAATTCGTAGTAACAAGATTAAGCCTGTTTTCAATTAATACATTTGCCATTCCAGGCGACTCGCCGGCCACGCAGGGCTTCAGGGTCGTTGACATCAGGATACATCCACTGTACAATATGTAAGTTTATATAGCTTATTGAAGAAAACCCTTCTCGTTTAATAAAAAGGTTCATATGGACGTCGCCAAGAGGGAAGGGGGGGAGCTGCAGTATAGAGTCGGTAATTGTCAAATTTACAGAGATAACTAATGACTTGTTAATTTTGTATTAAAAATTGAATCTTATGTTGATGTGTTCTCTTTGAAAAAAAAATCTTTTTACTTTTAGCCCCCACCTGGTCATCTTGCCCCTCCTTCCGCTAGATTATCGTTACTTTATTGCACCTCTTTGTGTATTAAAAAGTTTATTCTTTTGTTCATTAAATTAGTTTATTTGTTTCATTAAAATATTTCACCTATTTGCTTCATTAAATGAATACTAGCTTTCGCCCGCGACTCCGTCCGTGTGGAATTAAATAAAACAAAAATGATTAGCCTCTGTGTTCTTCCAGACTATCCACTACATCTATACCAAATTTCATCGAAATCTGTTCAGCCGTTTAGGCTACAAACTCTTACAAACATCCATCCATCTAAACTTTCAGATTTAGGTATATTATAATATTACTATGATTATAATTGCAGGTCAACCTATGACAACGACATCGCAGTCCTGACTCTACAGCAAGATATTGTGTTCAGCGACCGCGTCGGCCCAGTCTGTCTCCCATTCAAGTTTCTTAACAACAACTTCGCCGGAAACAAAGTCACCGTACTAGGTTTTGATCTTATTTTATAGCTCAATTTCATTCCTTAATTTGGTTTCACTTGATATCAAAAGTACTTTGTCTTGAGAAAGGATGGGTTAGTTGCTTTTCCCTTGAGAAAACAGCGTCCCCAGAAGACATTTGTTTTTATAGATTTACAACCAAGTTAAGAATGTGTATTAGAGGAAGTTTGAACTTAGCTACAGTAATCCAGTAGCGGGGAAATTGAGAAGCAAAGGGATAGCATGGTATGGACATATTATGCGGAGAGATGATTAGCACAATAAAGGTGGCTACAGATAAAGAAAGGCCGAAGAAAGTATGAATGGATTGTGTGAAAGAGATAGAAATGTATAGAAGAGCACATAGTGTGCCGACCCTCTGTAGGGACAAGGGCAAGTTGATAACCTAATGTTCTGTCAAGTTATATGAATGTGAAAGGAGAAGTGTCATATACGCAGCGGTTGGAAATCCATATCTCTCTGTTAACTATAGTTTAACGATTCTATAGGTTGGGGCACATTGTTCCCCGGCGGGCCGACCTCCAACGTGCTGCAGAAGGTGGACCTGGACGTGATCAGCCAGGCCACCTGTCGCCGCACTGAGTTTCTGCTCACACCACGACAGATGTGCACATACACGCCTGGCAAGGACTCCTGTCAGGTAGAGTTTTGACATACTTCATCTCCCCTACCTTATCCGACTCTAGTAAGGTCTGCGTACCGGGTTTTCATCCTCCAAATAACTCTATCCATCCATCACTAAGTTAAGGAGTCACTTACAGTGGACTTTTCATACCAAATCTATATTTAAGAGAGTCCAGTAACTTATTAATTTAATTGAAGTGTAGTATTGTGTTCTTTACATGTGCAAGAAGGAACTTATCCTAGTGCCACTCTGAGTAAGGGCCTTTTGGGCTAGAAACTAATCTGTAGGTCTCGGAATGACCTAAAACGACTTTGCATGTGGTATCTACATAACTTAACAGATCTCGATGAAATACTTATATAGACTTTTATTGACAGGACGATTCCGGCGGTCCTCTGTTATACACGGACCCGTCAAACGGCCTCCTATACAGTGTGGGTCTCGTCAGCTACGGCGCGTTCTGCGCGTCAGGCTCGCCCGCCGTCAACACGCGCGTCACGTCATTCCTAGACTGGATCGTCGCCACCACACAGGCTGATTTCTGTAGAATATAATAAATTATTGTTTGAATAGTAGATGTTTTATTACAAATGAGTTTGAGAGAAACAAATTTCCAAAATTACTATTTTTATTTTATACCTTTCCTTACCGTCTCCTCCTTGTTTATTCTTTGATTAGCAAGATTTTACTGACTATCACATTAAATACATATTTTTTTCATATCTATGGAAAAAAGTAATAAAAACTGACTTTGTAATATAATATAAACTAGCTGTTCCCATGCGGCTTCATCCGCGTGAAATTATAAAAACGTTATTTTATTCTTTACATTTGTCAAATTATCAATTGCAAATGTCAAAATGACATGACATGATGACAAACCATGGCAATCTTGCTTCGTTGATGTTGGCAGCAACTTATGGTCTCTTTCCCACATTAGGATTTTTTTCTAAAATATTTACCCCCTAAATTTAATGGCGTGAAAATTTATAGCCTAAAGCGTGACGTCAGTGTAGGGCTTTTTATGAAAAAAAGAATTATTCAAAAATATACTGTAATTGCTGACATCTTAGGCAACAAAGAAGTGTGTGTTTACGCTTTATTATATTAGTATAGTTAATAAAGAATCTTTTTATTGTAGACTGTTCAGCGTTGTGTATTTTTGTTTTGGTTTAGCTATTCAATAATAGATGGCGCTATACAGTAACCGAGCCAGGAAGGGCAGTGAGGAGCGCCCGGTAACTGCTATTGATTTTCTCCATACCGCCCACACTGCGCGCTGAACATCCCCAATCCCCAGCCTACAATCGTTTCATTTCAACTCTAACATCACTTATACACTCTAAAACTTTTAAATTAGAAATGTAGTTAATTTCACGTTTACAGGATGTGTTTTAATTTGTCGTGTTTCACCTATTTGTTTTTTTAATTATTAACCAATTTGTTAGAAAATGGAAGTAAATATAAAAATATTACATGACGCCGGAAGGTGGTGACCAGATAATGCCAAAACGCATTCCCTTCCACATCGTGTACGCAACAAGTAAGTACATAATTAAATACAATTTTCGTAGATAAAATTACTGTACTTAAGATACTTAAGTTTATATCAAGTATAACTTAATAGATATTTTCGTTTTAAACTTATTAGAAGATGAGCGTATATTAACCACGAAATCATCTCAAATAAGATCCAAACACCCGGTTAATTGAAATAAATGCAACCATACTTAGCCGGTATTAAGTTAAGTATCTAAAAACACGTTAAGTACATTTGTTTTACTTGAATCAATAAGCCAAGCATTTTTTTAATATTTGGAGGAGAGTTAGAAATAATTGAAATTCAAATATAAACGATTTGTTTTTGAACGGAGCCAGAATAAAAGGTTGTTTACAAGAATCAGAATCTTTTGGCACGCAGTACATTCTATACATTTCCTAATAAGATATTGGAATTATATACAATTCCGAGGAAATTTATACATTTCCTAGGATATCTATGCATTAAATAGTTTTTCAAACAATATTTTATACATTTCCTAAATAGTATCGGAATTGTACACATTTCCTAGGATTTGTATACAATTCCTTGATTTCATACATTTCCGGTAACATATACATAATTATAGTAAAATTTCAAATTACTTGTTAGATATACGATATAGTTTTAGACACAAACAAGGGTAACAATGTTTGTGACACACGTTTAATAAGGTTTAGAAGCTATCAAAATAGGAACTAATTTGTTCTAAACCTAAGTAATCAAGTATTACCAGAGTTATAGTCCATAAGGCATATGAACGTTATCTAAAGGCGTTAGAGTGCGTGGCGCAATAGTAGGCGCCTTACAATGTTTCTATAATTCTACGACCACATATCGTTAACTAGCCGTTACTCGTGACTTCGCCTGCGTGAAATTATAAAATAATAAAAAACAGAACCTATATTACTCACACATAATGCAGCTTTTAATGTTGAAAGAATTTTGTAAATCGGCCTAGTAGTTTTTGAGTTATTTCAATATATGCAAAAAAATACAAATCTTTCCTCTTTATAATATTAACTAGCTGTTGCTCGCGACTTCGCCCGCGTGAAATTAAAAAATATAGCCTATGTTTTTTAAAATCGGCCCAGTAGTTTTTGAGTTATTTCAATACATACAAAAATACAAATCTTTCCTATTCATAATATGAGTATATATATATATTTGTTTAACGTGTATAGCCTCGACAATTAATCTTTTCATTTGTCACTTAAGTAGAAGTTAAAAACCCTAAATCCATAATCAGAGATGTCTAAAAAAGTTAGGTTAGGTTATTACTTAAACATTCTCTATTAACTTTAACGTAAAAACATGCAATATCAAAAGATTACACGGATTTGTCTTTTAGACAATAGACAATAAAACATTCATGTTAGAGCGGAGCCAGACAGTCTAGTCGCCGTGTCTGGTTACTATCGATTTGTCTACAGCCGATTTAATATTTCAATAGCTATGTAATTACGCTATGTTTAGTTCTGATCGGGCAAACATGTTCATTATGGATCTAAATTCTCATCGTTGGTTTCGAGTCTCTTTGTCTCAAGCTTTCTTGTTAGGTACTAGTTGTTGCTCGCGATTTCGCCTGTGTGAAATTATAAAATAATAAAAAATAGCGTATGTGTACACTGATAACGTAGCTTTTTAATGGTGATGGATTTTTTGAAATCGGCCCAGTAGTTTTTTAGTTATTGCAATATATAAAAATACACATCTTTCTTATCTATTATATATCTATACTAATATTATAAAGAGGAAAGATTTGTATTTTTGTATGTATTCGATTCACATAAAATCTACTGGGCCGATTTCAAAAATTCTTTCTCCATTAGAAAGGTAATTTATCTGCGCGTAACATAGGCTATATTTTTTAGTTTCACGCGGGCGAAGTCGCGAGCAACAACTAGTTTATAATATTAGTATAGATTGATCTGTAATCAACGGATGACGATCTCTATTCATACTTTACGTAGAATTAAATGAAATGCATAATAATAACTTATGTTGATTGAATAATTTAAATATACTTGAAGAGGTAGGGTCTATTAAATTACTTTCACAAATAGTATTACGTAAGTTAGTTTCGTTTCATATTTCTGAATTCGTTCAGACTTTACTAACAAATAACATTTCAATTTCCCTTTGCCGCATTGCAGTCAATCTGTTCGTACTCGTACAAAGTTAGTGCAGCGAGTCGAGCAATTTGATTGAAGTCGGCAATCATCCCAGAAACGCAAACCACGCAATTAAAACTTCATTCTTTCATTCCATGCGTTTGAATACGGGTTAAATTGATGCTTTAAAGTACGAGTATTACAAATGCGAAAGTTTAGATGGATGGATGGATAGATGTTTGTTAGAGTTTGTAGCCTAAACGGCTGAACGGCTCTCGATGAAATTTGTCATGAATGTAGAGGATAGTCTGGAAGAACACAAAGGCTACTTACTTTTGTTTTTTTTAATTCCGCGCGGACGGAGTCGCGGTCGAAAGCTAGTTTTTTTTATAAAGGAAGCGGACAAATGTTTGCATTGACAATGCAAAGTCATCATCAACTTGCCTTTATCCCTTACGGAGGGTCGGCACATTATGTGCTACTCTTCCATACATTTCTAACAGCCGTCATATCTGAATCCACTCCCTTCTTAAGCATATCCTCT
>LD688946.1:1768182-1783081 GCA_003118335.3 Papilio memnon
CAAAAGAAATTGCCATGCACTCGTTATACCCCAATGTGACGTGCAGGGTTGTCAATGCACACAAACTTAAAAGATATAAAAACTGGCGACTGGTGCCTGATGCGAGTTTTTGATAAATTTTGGTTATGGAAATATTACTCGTAAGCTTGTGCAATGGAAACTTGACTGGATGAATGGATGGATGTTTGTTAGTGTTTGTAGCCTAAACGGCTGAACGAATTTCTATGAAATTTGGTATGAATGTAGAGGATAGTCTGGAAGAACACTTAGGCTAGTAACTTTTTTTTTTTAATTCCACGCTGACGGAGTCGCGGGCGAAAGCTAGTAAGTGATAAAGAATTTGTATCGAACGCTGAAAGAATATACATAATTATGGTAAAACATATAATCACTATCAGCTGCGATCGAGGAGTTAAAACATAAGGATTAAATGATAAAATACCACAGTCATCGTCATTAATTGGTCACTGAGTGAGTTCTTAAGTGTTGATTATCATACTTAATCTATACTAAAGCAGACTGCGAATGTGAGTGTGCTACACTAGAATTGTGAGGATGGGAGTAACATTGAATTTCAACAGTTCAAGCATCTTAAATCAGTTTTTTTAATTTATTTTTTTGTCTACAAATTAAGGTGATAAAAGCGACAACCCTGACAGAACAAGAACCCTCAAACATGTCAAACAGTACACAATCCGTTTGCACGATTATCGCCTTTGTGTTAAAGGATTTCAGTGCCTAATGCTGTAAAGTTATTTTGAAATGTAACGAGCAATTATACGGTTATTTGTATTCGGAAATAAATAGCGAAATCGTGATGGTGGCACAATATACGCTACAGTGGAAGCGAGTGATCTATCCAGGGTTGCTACATCAATCATTATGAAACCATAGGAAAAAGGATAATATCAATTTTATGTTCTATCAATCCAAATATCGTATTATTTTGTTTGTCGTAAGATCTCACACAAAACATATTGTCATCTCACTCACTATATATAAAGGAAATAGAGAAAACAACACAATTTTGAAGAGGTATTTAAGCAGTGGAACCTCTCAGTTAATGTGTAATTAACTTACAAAATATAACAGCAGTTAAGTTGAAAGTTGACAAAACCCGACTTCACTATATAAAGCACAAGCTGTTGCTCGCGACTTCGCCCGCGTGAATTTAAAAAATAATAAAAGTATACCCTATATTATTCACTGATAACGTAGCTTTATAATGAAAGAATTTTTGAAATCGGCCCAGTAGTTTTTTAATTTCTATACGTACAAAATACAAATCTTTCCTCTTTATAATTCTAGTTTAGAAGTATAGATATGTAACAAAAAAGGCCTTAAGCCTTCTTACCTAATCACCTTTATTGTATCCGTTGACATACATAAATAACTTAGAACTATTACATGCAATGACGTAATAGTAAAATATCTGACAAGTTGGTTGAAATAACGTCACACGGTAACCCTATACAAGTAGGTCTAGTTGCATAAAGTGTCAATATAAAACTATACCTAGAAACACTATTACTAGTAACTTGAAAATAGTAATAATAAAAAAGACTTGAAATTTTTTCAAGACTTAATTTTAGCCGATAAAGCGTTGTTTAAACATGAATCCGCCTAATCTGAAATCGCTTTTTAACTTGTTCTTGTACATGTAGAAATGTCAATAAGTTATCAAGACTCACTTTAAGTGAGACAAGTAAAGCACCTGTTAAGTTAATCGAAGGTCAATTCGCGCAACGGACGGTGCGCTCTACATTCTACGTTGGGCAACTTCATAAAACCGTTTTGGTATAAGCTCCAGCTTTGGCACAAATTATGGCCGTATATTAGTCATGCCATACCAACAAAACAGCCTTAAATAGTAGCTATTTATTCTTCAATTGTAAGGTTATTACTGCAAAATGTTTACATATTTATCAGAACAATATTTATGAAATTGTAACTAGATGGCTACAAAGGTCCGTCCTACCCACCGACCCATGGTGCTATAAACACTCGGATTATACCAAGGTATAGGACGATAAGAGCGTCGATGGCTCAGGGGTTTAAGCACTTGACTGGTAATCTACAGGTCTTGAGTTCGAATCCCGACATGTACCAATGTGATTTTTCGATTTTTCAAATTTTCATATGTACATAATTTACCCGACGTTCTTTACGGTGAAGGAAAACGTGATGCATCCTACTCATATCGGCGAAGAAATTCAAAGATATGTGTGAAGTCAACCAACCCGCACTGGGCCAGCGTGGTTGACTATGGCCTAGTCACCCTAACTTAGGGTAGACTCCGAGCCCCTTAGTGGGGACATATAGTAAGCTGGTGATGATGATAGGAAGATAAACCTGAAAACATTGAAGGGTGTGAATTCAGATATGATGACTGATAAAGATGCATGGAAGATAAATACATACTGTGCCGACCCTCCGTAGAGAAAGAGATAAGAATATGTACTATACAATATATACAGAAATTAATCTAGTTAGGCAGATATTGTCGTAAAATATTTATTTAAGGGAAGAGTCCGTAAACTAAACACTTTTATATACATGTAAAACAAGGTGTTCAATAATCGTGCTTTGTGGGAATACGCATGCACGCATTTCTATAACCCATTTATATTTTTTTCTAGGTAAAGATTAGAGTGTTCTTTAGAACCTTTTTAATAATAATAAAAAAAAGATTAAGCGCCTACTTTCATGGACGAATGAAGTAATTTACCCTGATTTATGGAAGTCGACATTTAGAGCGCGCGCACATCTTTGACTAAAATATCGCACAAGTGTTTAGTCTCGATTTGTTTCGTATGAGCTTATATGGAGGTACACTACTCGATTTTTACTTGTGCAACTAAACAGTTGAATTAGCTGCGAAATCGACAATCGCACAACAGTCGTGCGATAGTTTAGTCAAAGGTGTGCGCACGCTCTAATAAAGGATAGAGTCGTGACTGCGTCATAGATTTAGGTCATAGTTACAGACATAAGTAGAAATCATTGTTTTAATTCAGAGACCTTAATGCGTCCACTGGGGGCAACCACCGTATAGCTGACAGTTATAAAATTGCAGGTTAAGAACTTTTCACCATACATAAGCTTAACACATTGAATGGTACTATGATTTTACGTACAGTCGGGAAATCTGTCGGTGTTCAACATAAAAAATTAATTGTCCTCTGAACACTTTAAATCGAAACCATGGAACTTAAACCAATAGGACGCAGCTTTTAAAACGGTCTAATTATTAATTTGTAAGAAAAGGTGGATTTTGTCCCATTTTAAAAACCGAGGAAATTTTTCTATAATTGGAACACCGCCGGTTTACGCGACTGTACTTACTCGTAAATTAAGTCGATGGCACTTGACATGTTAACAAAGTTCACCATATAAAGTCGATTGACGAAGCTATAAAGTGATTATGTAGAGTAGGAGTTATGAAGTACTTTTGTTAATCTTACTAATATTATATTATAAATGCAAAAGTTTAGATGGATGGATAGATGGTTGGATGGATGGATGTTTGTTAGAGTTCATAGCCTAAACGGCTGAACGGATTACGAAGAAATTTGGTAAAGATGTAAAGGATAGTCTGGAAGAACACATAGGCTACTCACTTTTGTTTTTCTTTAATTCCCCGCGAACGGAGTCGCGGGCGAAAGCTAGTACTCAATAATATTGATAATCCTTGTCCGAGGTGTGCTTAAAAGAAATAATTTGCTATAAAGTTGACGAGTATGCTTAATCATCACTTAAATACCACTTGTTAAAATAACAATAGTTTAAAAAAACATTAATAATAAATCATTTAAATGTATTAATTATATGAATCCGCGCGGGTGGAGTGTAGGCAGCAAGGTAGTCGCGCTGGCCATGACGTCAGTATACTTAGCAGTTACTTAGCTTGACCAACTGGGTATAGTAGCGCTCAAAGTTAACTCTAAGATAAGCACTCTTGCCGTCCTATATTTTAAAGTCTTACTAGGCTTGAATATTTACCGTAGATATCATACTAATATTATAAATGCGAATGTTTGGATGGATGGATGTTTGTTATGTTTAAAAAAATCCATACAAACATCCGACGGTGGAGACCCTTATGGAATATTGTTTATTGACATTTATACAAAAGTCCCAGCATCTGTCACCTTGACTCGGGTTACTAGGAACTCCTTTGACGCGACGAGGTCTTGAAATATTACATTACATAGACACAGCGGGGAAGTAATACATACCTTGTACATATAGAAATAAGTTCCTGGTGGTATCCATCAAGGGTATGCACTATTAATACAAAAAAAATATTTTTTAATATGTAAAATAGATTTTTGTCAATCTAGTATTATAAACGCGAAAGTTTAGATGTGTGTGAGGTTAATGTAACTTATCTCCAGAATAGGTTAATGGATATCTCTGAAATTTTCAGGAATTAGACATTACTTTTAACCATTATAGGTAATCCCAAAGTTTGCGCTAGGATATGGTTTACAATGGTGGTATAGCGGAATTCGAACTCCAACTCTCTTGTCCATTTACCCAAAGTTATTGGGGTTTATATTTTTTTTATACAATAAGGTGGCACATTAAGAGGATATTTCCCCTTCCTATGCGTCTCCTCCACCGTCAAATCCACTTTCCTTATAAGAAAAGGGTGGAACGGGAAAGGGACTAACGTTGAGCCTCCGGCACCACATTCAGCAGATGAAACGCGGAATTGCTCCCACTTCACGCCTGTCTTCTGTGTGGTCGTGGTATTGCACCGGGCGAGCAGACCCATTCGTGCTGTTAAAGCGGGCTCTACCACTGTTAAGTAGCATGAGAGAGATGGCAATATACATTCGTATGAATTCAATACAGTTAAAAACAAAAGACTTAATACAAATTATGCAACATACGAATCCACCATGCCAATTGGTTACAAAACAAAAAGCGACATAAACAAGGATCCAAGTATGCCGAGCATGTACGTTCTTATGTAACTTGCCTCCGGCTGTAGAGCGAGGTTTCGAAGACCATCAAAGTATCCAATGAGTCAGACAACTTAAGGGTCGCTATACATTCATATCTCAAAGCTGTATACAACGGCCTTAATATATCATTGAGGTGGACGAATGTGAGCATGAAAGAATGCGACAGCACGAATTGAAAATTAAAAAAAACAAAAGTAAGTAGCCTATGTGTTCTTCCAGACTATGCTCTACATCTATGACAAATTTCATTAAGATCCGTTCAGTAGATTAGGCTACAAACTCGAACATCCATCCATCTAAACTTTCGCATTTATAACATTACTAGCTTTCGCCCGCGACTCCGTCCGCGTGGAATCAAAAAAAACAAAAGTGAGTAGCCTATGTGTTCTTCCAGACTATCCTCTATATATATACCAAATTTCATCGAAATCCGTTCAGCCGTTTAGGCTATAAACTCTAACAAACATCCATTCATCCATCCATCCATCTAAACTTTCTCATTTATAATATTAGTATGAAGTGTGATTAATTTTTAATCAACTGTGGTACTAAGAAAGATGTGACACTAGTTGAACGGCTCGGTGCGCCCTTTCGTGTCCCCTTTCTCGTCTAACTTTCTGTCACTAATCGTTTCGCTCGTGCCTTATTGAATCTATTAAATAATACAATCAAAGATTAACTGCCCTGACCACTTTCCACTTTCATGTTTAAAATGTATTCTAGTTTTGAAATTTAATTATAATAAACTAACTTTCGCTGGAGACTTCGTCCGCGTGGTATTAAAAAAAAAGTAATTAGCCTACGCATTCTTTTAGGCTATCATCTACACATCTATACTAAATTTCATCGAGATCCGTTCAGTCGTTTAGGCTACAAACTTTAACAAACATCCATCCATCTAAATTTTCGTATTTATCATATTAGTAAGAAGTAAGAAATTTGGCTACATTTTCGATAGATTTTACGTAAACAAGGCATCCATCTTCAACGGATGAGTCAAGTAATTCCCTACTTCAGATTTTCTAAGCGTAGGTTCCCACTGTCAACACGCCAGTACGTACCCTCATTATTAATAGGATTATTGGTTATAATAATATTCTGTTATTACCGCAGTACTTTGACAATATTTTATTTGTCGCTAAATCGGTTTTGACTACATAATTCGTTTTATTTCCCAGTTCATTCATTTAATACTAACATAGATAAAAAATATTGTTTACCCGCAAATTATTTGCGCGCGCTGTGTAAAATGGCGGTTTATATAAAACATTCACCTCTTCATTGGTTATTTTGTCTTGTAAATTAAATATTTATGACGTAAAAAACTAAATCTATGGTAGATTTAGTTTTTTACGTAATACAACCCTTTTAAGTCATTTTTTTCCAAACCCTGAGGGTTTTTTCCTTCCTAAGACAGAATATTAAGTTACAAAATTCCTTAAAACATGATTAAAACATTTTTAAAACTGAGAAATACAAACTATCTAATTATATTTTTACTTGCAATCTTGGGATTTATCTTCAAGTTGCAATTCTTACTTTCAAACGATCTGAAAAGGTTAACCTGTCAGCGAGAGTGAGCCCAATGGCCAGTTATTGCAGATTGTGTAATTTACTATTAAATAATTAGAACTATTAACAACTGTGAGAAACGGAATTATAAAGTATATTTAGCAATAACATATTCTAATTTAAAACAAAACTTATTTCGAGCAATAATCGGAATCAAACCGGTTTCTATAAGCAGAAATGATGCACGATTTATAATTATAAATAAAAAAAGTATTTTAAATAACCTTTTAAAAACTAAAACAATAATTTCCGTGAGAATTTTTAATATTTTATTGAAAAGACTTACAAAAACAAATGCATCCGCAATACCGGCGATAGTTCAAATAATTTAAAATTTTAAAAACTTGAAAATACACAAACACAAAACACATCCAAAAAAAATAACGTTTATTTTTACACAGAATAATAAAATGTAACACAACTATTTAAATAGATCACGATTCACTATAAAAAAATTAAATTAAATCACTGCACTACCGCGTAGTTTTACATTAAAAACAAAATGGCGCCCAGAGCGCCCGCTCTCGTCCACAATCCGAGGTCGACTGAATGATTGGTTTTAAAAAAATAAATTGGCGAGAGGCAAGAGATCGGTTGCGTTGTCTAAAAAGGCTCTACCGCAAGGAATTAAACCGAAGGCGTTTTGAAGGAAAACAACTTGAAGTTGTTATTTTTTTTAATATTGCATTCAATTAGTCCACAGTGAATGTGAATGACGAGTTAATAAATGTCAATATTGTCTTACCACATTGAAACAATATCTATAACCAGTTGGTTTATGTAACTTTGTTTAGACTTCCTGTATTGACTAGCAATGGACGAAGTAAGAGTAATTAATTGCTTTATTCTATGCACTTAATTTAACAGTTAGCTTACAGTATAACTGTATTATATCAGTCATCTACTTTTGCAATACGAGAAATATTTTTTTTTAAATACTCCTTGCAAGGTTTTAAGTTGCACGTACAGCCATAGCAAATAATTTGTTTATAAATAAATCATCATCAACTGACTATTATGTCCTTCTGAGGGCTTCGTAGTCTTCCCCAAGCTATGGATAAAACAGCAATTAAAATATTACTTTATAAATAAGCTATTAGTGTGCACTATGAAATATTTTTATGTCTTTAATTTGTCGCTCAAAATAAAAAAATGGCGCCAAAGTGCCAAATGAAAGAGCTTTTTGCGCTGTGGTTTTTGACTTGGTAATTTTGACATACCAATTTCTATGCGTTTACAAAGACCGTTTGAAGAAAAGTAAATGTTCCGTAGCTATCATGATTTAGCGGGACATGGCGACAGGATTTGCGATAAGTGGCTTTTTGCCAAATCGAGCAACCGTTCACGAGCACATTGGCTCGACTTCAAGTCTGACGCAATACAATTACTGTAATAATATTCTGTGATTTAAGAAATAATTTACCGTAACCCTTCATTTTAAGAGATGTATTCAAAACACATATTCTAAGACGATTTTAATTGGTATGCCAAATATAAACATAATTACAACAAAAAGTTTGAGACCATTTATGTTTTGAGTTCCCTAGGTTAGCACCGAGACGAGGAAGATGATCAATATTAGAAAAACCATTCTTTTTAATTCTGGTATGGGAGAAAACTTAGGAACAATACTCAATACTGAAATCTGCACGCTAAAAAAGGTTGAAATACAAATGTGACTCAATAACATGATTTTTCACATAGATTTTTTCTGAATAGAAATATTACAAAGAAATATCATAGGCGAAATTACTACAAAGAAATAATTAAGACTAGTTTCCAATTTTCTACGTAACTTGGTATAGAGACATCTAGTGTCCGGTAGCTAAAACTAGAACTGTCACCACATCTGGTCAATTTTGTCACGCGCGATCCACTCGCGCATTATACTGCGAATTTTAAATGAAACTATTTTATAGTAAACCCAGAACATGCTTCCTATCCAAAAATTTAGTCGTTTTATATTTAATAACTAGCTATGGCCGCATTGACATTTTGCGTATTCAATAATTTCGACAAAATAAAGATTAAAGTACGAAATGTGACATGTTGACCTGTTTATAAAATCAGTGTTTTATTTTTAGATTCCTAGGGTACACATTTGAGCAATATTATTTTTTTACAATGTTAAGATATTTAATTTTAAGTGCTTTCGTTACATTGTGTGTGCGTTGGTAATTTTAATGTTGATTAATTTCATCATTGTGTGATAATTGTGAATTAAACATAGTTGTATTCAAAATGTTGTTTTGTTAAGTATAGTTTTTATTAAACTAATATACAAAAGAAGAATTATTTACCTACGTTGACGTTTATTATATTTTTCTAGTTCTAAAGTACTTGTTTTAATAATGTCTATCGTGAAATGTTGTTTTGAAGCGGGAGAAGGACATGATTTTTTGGATTCATTTGTTCAAAAATGCACGGACCCAGGATGTAAGTGAATATTACATAAGATTTTATTCATAAAATTTAATTTTAATACCGTTCCTTAGATTGTTAACTTTTATGACGGTATTATCTTTGTTTAATTAAATTTATTTTTTATTGATCGATAAGTTTCTCTTTTAAGTTTCCCGCTTCCAGCATACGTTCTGTTTCATCCTTCTAACAAAAAAAACTTCAGTTTTATAAAACAATTTTTGGCAAAATGTAAATAAAATGTTGTTCCGATTAAATTTTTTGTTACAAATATAATTGAGGCATTCCCAAAGCTAATTACAAAAATATGATTTTTAGTTGCAATCAAAGATTCCAATGAAAATTTTTAGCAAAAACAGAACGCGCTTATGTCAAAAACAAAATATAATTGTGTTGATTTGTGTGACTCATTTAAAAATCAACGCCTAGTTTTAGTTAAAAAGTGCTATTGATTCGTATTTTATCGAGGTTATAGATAATTTGGACAATGGCCCATGGTAAGTCATGTTTTCAGTAATTTTTGATTCTTATGTGAGTGGCAAATACCTAAACCAGCTTGACATCTGTTAAGATTTGTGGCGCCATCTTGGCTTCCTCGCCTGTCATTTTCGTTCGTCGATAGCATTTTTGAGATTTGTGTCGTGTAATTTTAAAATAATAACTATATACAATGTAATATGAAGTATACAGAAAAGTTTGAATATCATTACAATTGATGTTATACGTGATTCTTTATAATATCCTTTAAAATATAAGCGAAAGCAACATGTCGACTACAACAGTACAGAACCAAACAAAAACGAATAATGGAACAGCAACGAAGCCTCAGAAGACCTATGGCAAGATTGTGCTCACTCTCCACAACTGCCTTTTACCTGAATCCATTTTTAAACAAACTCCATCACAAGTTGATGGTCTTGACATTGAAACCGAAACAGACCTACGAATTTTAGGTTGCGAAATGATTCAAACTGCAGGTATCTTACTTAAATTGCCCCAAGTAGCGATGGCTACTGGTCAAATGTACTTACAAAGGTTCTATTACTCGAAATCTTTCGTTAGATATCCGATGGAGACTACAGCTATGGGTAGTATATATTTGGCTTCAAAAGTCGAGGAGAAACCATGTAGAATACGTGATGTGATTAATGTTTTCCATCATATAAAACAAGTGAGAGCACAGAAAAACATTTCACCTTTGATAGTTGATCAAAACTACATAGAACTGAAGAATCAGGTAATTAAAGCTGAGAGGCGGATACTAAAAGAATTGGGCTTCTGTGTACATGTCAAACATCCACACAAACTTATTGTTGTATATCTGCAGCTACTACAGTATGAAAAGAATAGGCAACTTATGCAATTAGCATGGAACTACATGAATGATGCACTCCGAACTGATGTGTTCATGAGGTTCGCTCCTGAAACCATTGCCTGTGCTTGCATATATCTGACAGCCCGTAAAATCGGTCTACCATTACCTAATAATCCCCACTGGTTTCTTTTATTCAAAGTACCTGAAGAGGATATTAGAGAAGTATCTTTAAGAATTTTACAACTGTACAAGCGAGTTAAAGTGAACCCTGAGGAATTAGAAAACAAAGTGGATGCTTTAAAGAAAATCTATCAAGCGAACAAATACATACAAGCGCAGAAAGAGAGAGAAGCGAAGGCGGAAGAGAAGAAGGCTGATTCCCCAGCTGCATCAACTTCTAAAGACAGTAAACGGGATATTAAAAAAGAGAAGTCTCCAAAAACTCCTCCGTTATCAAAATATCACAGTAGCGGTCATAAGAAACGTGAAAGGAGGTCTCGATCACCTTATGATCGTAAACGAGACTATTCGAGTAAACGGCATAAGTCGCGATCAAGGGATAGAGAATTGGATCGTTCCCGGGAAAGAAGAATGGATGATAAGAGAAGTCGAATGATGTCAAGGAAGTATGACGATTATGACCGTGCTAAATCAAGTCGAGATGGACGAGACAGTAGAGATGAAAAGCGTAAACATTGATTGTACATCTCTTATGTAATATCATGAATACATGACCTTAGAATTTATAGCTTTTTCAATTGATGCCCTTTAACCCCTAAGCAATTACTGTAAAATTTATTTAATAAGCTCATATATGGAGGAAGGCGGGAATAGAGCAGTTTACTATTGATGGGATATGTAAAATCCTATACAACAGTTTATCACACTGGACACTTTATGCTTGCAACCTTTAAACATACTAATATTATAAATGCAAAAGTTTAGATGGATGGATGGACAGATGTTTGTTAGAGTTTGTAGCCTAAACGGCAGAACGGATCTCTATGAAGTTAGGCATAGATGTAGACCATAGTCTGGAAGAACACATAGGCTACTTTTTTAATTTCACGCGGACGGAGTCGTGGGCAAAAGCTAGTTATATCATATTTTACAAATAAGTAATAATAATTTGTTAATACACAGTCAGGTATTCCAGAACAAATGTTAGTTTTTTACTATGTTGATAATGATATATAGGGTTTTTCATTAATACATTTAATGCCAACTACACGGCGCCGTGTATTAAATGTGTAGGTTAATGTGACATAAGTATGTACACATTGAACAAATAAATAGTCTTGTAAAGGATCAATAACTATTATAAAGTTTGAATTACTAAATCGTCACTCAAGTGTGCAGGGAGCCTTAGGCCAGTAGCACACTGCCATGAAAGCGAAGCGAAGATATGAAAACGAAGCGAAAATGGAATGCTTTGGTCTAAATTATCTATAAAAAGGTAGGTTTCGTTTTCAGTCTATGAAAAATAGTTTATTACAATAAATTAAATATCATACTTCAAACTAATATTATAAATGCGAAAGTTTAGATGGATGGATGGATGTTTGTTAGAGTTTGCAGCCTAAACGGCTGATCGGATTTGGATGAAATTTGTTATAGATGTAGAGGATAGTCTGGAAGAACATATAGGCTACTCGTTTTTTTTTATTCCATGCGGACGGAGTCGCGGGCGAAAACTAGTATGCTATATTTTTTAAACAATGCTGCAAACGAGCACGCTTGTTACCTCAGGTTTCGTCTATCTTTTTAATCGTAAAAGATAATTATGTAATAATAATAGTATTTTCATTGTATCGATGTATAAATATTTCAAATCGCGTGCATGATTTTTATTTTTTCGCGTTGGTCCCGCTTCGCTACCGCGGCAGTGTGCTATGGGCTTGTGTACACGGGGATGGGTTTGCCCTTTCCAGCATCTATTTCAGCCGGGCTGGCTAGTTTATATTTAGCACCGCGACACGACAGTCGTCTCCAAAGTTCATTGTTTTTGACGAATATTGCCTAGTGAATTTGAAGTGATATCTTGTTTGTGACCTTATTTAATTTATACGTTTAATATATTAAATCCTTAAGTATACATTATTAAATCGATTAATAATGATTTTAATAAGGAAATTGAACTTATTTAGTTAATTGATGTTTTGTGTTAAATTTTAAAAGTAATTTATTTCTAAAAATTAATTATTACATCTCGACCACGTAATAATCAAGTTATTCTTTTATTATTACTTTCTGAAATATTCGGAAATAAGAATTTTATCTTGAAAGTGTTATTGTGGTTTTGACGTAACATGAGTGCGCCGTTTTCATGAAAGTCATTTGAGACAATAAATTGTCAAAAGACGTCTTTTATACCATCAATCAAATAGTACTTAATGTCATACTTAGGTCAGTAATTGGACACTAAGAGGAGATCCTTAATATAGATAGAGTATGAGATAATCGCAATGAGGGAATTGTGATAATGTACGAAAAAATAACGGCCGATTACTGTAACGAATATAAATACGTAGCTTTAATACGTCGTAAGCGCCTCTTACAATCTGACTAGTGTGACAATTTTACTGTAATTCGGCATTTAAGCGTGGCCTTATCGTTTAGAAGCTGTTACATGTTTAATTGTCGTTTCAGTATTGAGCCGATAGTTATTATTCATTATCAATCTCATGGCTGTACCCTTATTTTGATTACTTAAACAGTCCCTAACTAAATCTACATTAATGCAGTGACCACATAACTCTGAGTACAGACTGACAAATGAATCCATGAAAGTTTTCTTTGACATAAGATTAGAGATTACAGATTAAAATTTTAATATATAAAGATCGGAGTACTTAGGCTCGGTTCATACTTGGACAGTTGCGACGGCTAGTCATAGATTGTATGGACTCACTGGTGCCAGTTGATTGCCAGTGCAATTATATAGCGCTACTAACTGTACTGGCCAAATTTGGACCGCGTGTAACTGCTTTGATTCACAGGACAGACACTATTTACGTGGTTTGCGTGTTATCAGCGTGATATCGCTCGGCGTGACATAGTTGAAACTGACGTGACGCGGGACGGACGTGTCGATTATGCTGTGACATTCAGTGATGTGTATAGTTTTACTTATAGAGAGAGCGCAAACCTTTGACTAAACTATCGCATAACTGTTGACTGTCGATTGTTTCGAAGTAAAATCAACTAAAGATCGAGTAGTGTGCGCACCTCCATATAAGCTCGTAGCAATCGAAGCGAGACTAAACAGTTGTGCGATAGTTAAGTAAGCGCACGATCTTTATGTGATTGTTTCCATTAGAGAAACATGTTTTCACGTTGTGTAGACAAGCATGTTTGAATATTTGTTTTTATATATAATCCATGTTAAAACAATCGTGTGTTAGTTTGATAAAAAATGTCAATTCATAAATTTTAAGTAATGTAATTTACACTGAATAGTGTTAATTTTCTTACCGCGAAAAGGAAAAAGTATAGTAATATTTAATTGTATGTCAGTTATAGTTTATATTATAGGACATTATTTCTACATTAGTAAAAAAATAAATAATTTCATATATCCTTATTTTCATAAATAAATGCTATTAAACAATAGACATAAATGATTAAATAGCGCATGTAAAGTTAACAAGTGATCCGATTAAGTTATGCGATAAATTAAGTGGAAAGTTTAAGTTGAAAATGTTGCCGATGCGTAAAGTGGCCCATAGAGCATGTTTCATCGTAAGCAGAACTGTCTATATGACATGTAAGTTACCTTAAATTAATTTTAACTGGGTGAAATGTAATTTTTAGCCGAATTACGAAAAGAAGGAGGTTATTTAATATATGGAGTGATTCAAGAGGAAGGTTCACATGTATAACTAGCTGTTGCCCGTGACTTCGTCCACGCCATATTAAGATAAAAAAAAATGTAGTCTATAATAAGCCTGTCGATCTCAGCTACCCTTCAGTGAAAGTCCGGTCGAAATCGGCCCAGTCGTTTCGGAGATTACCCGAGACAAACGCGGCTTGCGGACAGACAGACAGACATACAGACAAAAAAAAATTACGATTTAAGTTATTAGCAACACAAATACATCTTCTCGTAATCTGGAATTTTTCTTTTGATATTACAAACATACACTTCAATTTTATTATATTATATGTATAGATATAGTAGAGAAATATAGATAATTTTAGAGTCTTCTAATTTGTTGTCGTAAAATAAATAATCAATTAAATAACTACTAGGTGGTTTATGCTTTCAATTCGGAAATAAAGTTAGTTTTGAACTCTTAAACTACAGAAGGACAGTCGTGGGAAACAGCTAGTACTCTAGTACTGTATAAAATAATAAAATACTGTATGTAAAAAGCCGGGATGCATCGCTAGTCGTAAAATAGTAACATACGATCTTTGTGAGAAAGGAAATTAATTTCCCCTTCCACGTTCGATTAGAAAACTAAGATACTATCGCATATTCATGTATATCTTCATATTGAACAGTTTTTTTACGTTTTACAACGTTAGACATGAGAAGCCTTGCATACTTATTAATTTTAAACCAATTTGTCCGTAAAATATTCAAGTACTAGCTGTTCCCGTGCGGCTTCATCCG
>LD688946.1:1830325-1843338 GCA_003118335.3 Papilio memnon
ATAGATGATCAAGTAGCCTTATGTTTTCGTGGGCATTTCTATTCTATTACCTTTATCCCTTACAGCTAATTCTATAAGGTTCTTGTAAAACTAAATATAGACTTACCTAGATGAAGAGCTAACAATTTCGAGTATGATTTAAACTAGACGTAGTATGTTTGTTCTTATCATAACGCACTCACAGAAAAAATGAAACTAACTATGCTAAAATAAATTATTAACTAAACTCAAAAACACAAACTAGAGAACATTCATTTTGAATTTAGAATTCGCCCGACGCTAATGGTGGAAAGTGGCCAGTTTGAAAAAATCACTTCATTTTTAATCCTTATGATTGTTTATTTAATTGTGAAATAAATATTTTAGAATAGGTTTTGAGTCACAGATTAAGGGAACGATAATTAAAAAAAATCTTGGTTTCAATAAAAACTATACTTTTTGACCGACTTCCCAAAAGAAGGAGATATTCAAGTCGTCTGTATGTTTTTTTTGTTTGTAGACTTTTGGCAACAATATGCATTTAAAGGTTAAAGACCTAATTTGAAAAAGGATTTTACCTGAAAAGACGGTATAGGGTAGACGCCTTTGGTTTTATTACGGTCTGTCTTGCTATTTTTTGCTCCAAGGACGCTATAGGCGCGTCCCTTTATGTTTTTAGTATCGTTTCAAGTTTGTATTGCAGTTAATAATCTCCCTCATGGCGTCGATAATGCTAAACACCGAACCTGGCGACGCGCATGTATGGATGTTTGTAACTACGTATCTCAAAAACGACTTAACCGATCTCTATGCAATTTGATACAGATGTAGCACATAGTCCGAAAGAACACATACTGAGTTACAATGTTTTTTTTAAATTCCGCCACGACGAAGTCGCGAGCTAAAAAAAGTATAATTTGACGCAGCACGAATGTCAGGTGAACGCCCTATTTGCGTCATTTTATTAAAAAAAAAACTGTAGCAACGTACTTTCTACGTATTTACAAACTTAGTAAATTTCCAGTTACCTAATACATGTAAACTCGCGTTTTATTTGCTTACCAAAAATGTCCGAGCTCGTTTGTTTAAACAAATAAAAGAAGCTTAGATTGTCACTCGGTGTGTTTGTTTAGCATTTATTTCGACTTATATTTTTACGTTTAAACAAACATACTATAATTAAATAATAATAACACAATATGACATTATAGGGATGTTCCAAAAAACAGAGTCAAAAAATAATTCAAGCATTTTTTTCGACAAACATTTTTGTTTGCAATTTTTTTTACTTTTCTATTAGAATATAATGCGAAATTAAATAGACGAAAGAAAAAGAATGTGTCTATGAGATCCCGTGGTAAAAAGTTTCTCTATTTTTTTAAAGAATAAAGAAAAAGACTGTATGTTTTGTACAAGTGTTTTTTTGCTAGAAGGTGTGGTGGTGCCAAGCAGTGTGATTATTTTTCTTATTGAAAAAATGAACACCCTGTATTCTACAAATAAATAGTAAGTATAAAACAACTAATATAAAGCGATGATATCACACGTATTATTACATTTGACTTCTCAGTGTAGACTAAACATAATCGGGTTGAAACAAGTTATCCTAAAATTCAATTTGATTTGTTTTGTTTAGAAGTGTGTGTTCATTTTTAAAAATGTTGGACACAAGGAACCAAGTTGTACGTTCAGGAAATACGAGGATGCAGTGGATTTTTGCCTTAGCTGGTAATTATATTTTTTTATTTAAAGACAATTTGTGAAACATTTTTTTTAACCCACTAAATGGCGCATTATCAATCGTTAATTCATTACTGAGAGGGTCTCTATAAATAGATTTATAGGGTCCCTTAAGAACATCTATAATAAGACATTGTTAAAATAAAAATCTAATTTTTAAACTGCAAAGTATTCAAAAAGTCATTTAACTATTAGGTCTTCAATACACTTGCTGCGGTGCTTTTAGACTTAGATCAGCGATATCGAAGCTTTAAGCACTGATGCTATGTAGAAGAGCTATTTAACCCTTAAATGCATATTGTTGCCAAAAGTCTACAAACAAAAGTATAGTTTTTATTGAAAACAATTTTTTTTTAAATTATTTTTCCTTAATCTGTGACTCAAAACTTATACTGAAATATTTATTTCACAATTAAATAAAAAAATCGTGCATTTAATCGTTAAAGCACGATATTTGATATTCTTTTTTGTTAGAGAATGTAATTATATTTCAGCCAACCTTGCCTTAATGTTATATGGACTGGAAACTGGCTGGATGTCACCTATCACTAGGACGCTACAATCCGATCAATCTCCCATCGGAGTACCATTAACAGATAATGAAGTGTCCTTGGTGGCCAGTATTATGTGTGTATTTGCTGCGATTAGCGCGCCTTTCTATTCATACGTCGCTGATATTTATGGAAGGAAATTTGCTGTCATAGCTGTGCCTACGTTTGAAACGGTAAGCTATTTTTCTGCTCTCAAATCTCTGTGACACAACTGTCGCCATGATTTTAAACTTTATGCCTAAGGAGTAATGTCTACTTTAATATGATGTATCTTTTTTAGTGGATACAAAAAAATATCACCCGTGAATTTCTACTAATCAACATATAGCTTATCTCTGTTTTTGTCATAGAGACTAAGAGAGATGCATGGTTATTTGCAGTTTTCTTCACCGTGATACAATTAGATTTGAGTGATTTGATTTTGAAGAATTGTAGTAGCTAATAATCTGTTTTTTAGGTGTCATGGATTATAAGATTATCGTTTCCATCGACTGTGGGTTTGGTGGTAGCACGAGCATTTGCTGGCCTTGCATCTGGAGGGTCTTTCATCGTAGTCCCAATGTACGTGAAAGAAATCAGCCAGGACGACATCAGAGGTCTCCTAGGTTCCCTCCTAGTGATGGCACTGAATTTCGGCATACTCTTCATGTATATAATTGGAGCATATCTGGATTACTTCGTTGTACTTTGGATGGTTCTATCGCTGTGTATATTAACCATTCTCTTGATGATCAAGATGCCTGAATCTCCTAACTTTCTTATCAAGAAGGGGAATGTTGAAGTGAGTAATTTTTTATACTATTCCTGTGCATACATGATATTTCCGTAATGCGAGAGTACGTCTATTGTGGTAGAGTTTGCAGCATTAACTGCATGAATGACCCTTCTTTGGTACAATGCCACAACCACACAGTAGAGGAGTTTAGACAAGATTTCCGTTCCTTTCCTTTCCTAGCATTTTCTTATAAGTAGAAGAGAAAATATATTTGGACGTGAAAACTCTACTTATCTAATGTTCTAGTGCACTTTAAAACTATTATATCTTTTTTTCTTTCATGTATGTAGTCATAATAAATGATTAACTGAAATTTAAATGTTGCTTATATTAGGTACAGCGCAATCGATTTATACCATCGAGTTGGTTCCGGCTATAAGAGTGATGTTATTTCAGGAAGCGATAAAGACCGTCGCCTTCCTCAGAGGCCTGGACGTTGACAACGAATCAGTTAAAAGAGAAATTGACATAATGAAGAAGCAACAGCTGTATTTCGAATCTCTACCCAAAACTTCCTTGGTCGCTATATGTAAGTGGTAATCTCGACTTACTTAAATCTTACTTCTTACTAATATTATAAATGTAAAAGTTTAGATGGATGGATGGATGTTTGTTAGAGTTTGTAGCCTAAACGGCTGAACAGCATCGATTAAATGTGGCATATATGTAGAGTATAGTCTGGAAGAACACATAAGCTACTTACTGTTTTTTTATTCTACGCGGGCGGAATACTTACGTGTACGGAGTATTTACGTGTAAGCTTCTATTCATTTACTTTTACAAATAAAATCGTCTATAGTACTAATCATCAAAACAAGAAAAAATAACAAACTAAACCAATATTGAAGCTGATGATAGATGGGATTCCTATTATTTCTTCCACAGTTTACAAGATAATGTTAATTAAAACTGACATTGTCTTTGATCAGCCAAAAATAATTAAAAAAACTGCATATTTTCAGTCAAGAATAAGAACTGGCGCGGTCTGGTCATCCTAGCGCTTCTCATCATCACTGTCCATGCTACTAACGGCACGTACGCCATCATCAACTACGGCTCCAGCATTCTCGCCTCCAGCGGTGTCCAGTCCAGTATCAGCGCGGAACTGCAGGCGCTGAGCTTTCCTATTATGTTGATCATCGGCTCTTTAGTGTCTATGGGTTGTGTCGAACGGTTTGGACGTAAAGTAAGTTTTTGAATATTAGTAGATCCGATAATTCATAGATACTTAAGATATACAAAAACACCGTGATTGAATAATCTACACATATTGCACGTATCTGTTAAGAAATTCAAGGATATGTAGTCAACCCGCAGTGGGCCAGCGTGATTGACTATGGCCTAGCCTATTTTGATTACTTCTTTTTTCGACTTCAATAAACTTTTAGGAAAATAATTTAATTTTCTATTCTTTCAGCCGTTATTGGTAGGCTGTTTGTTATTATCTGCGTTCGCGACCGGCACTATGGGCTGCGGAATGCTCCTCCAAGAGAGTGGCATGAGCCCGCCGAGCTGGTTACCTGTATTGGCTATGGTCTGCTCGATCTTCGGATACGCTGCTGGCATTTGCCCGTTGCCTTTTATTATCATGTCGGAAATGCTCAATTTCCAGGTAAGCATAGTTCCTTTTGATTTGATCTAGGCTAACTCTAAGGTCTACCTTTAGTATGGTCTTATTATATATGAATATGAAAGATTTTTTTATTTTTATTTTACCTTTTTCGATTCTCTAGGCGAATACAAGCGTGTGAAGTGCCCCTTGTCGACATGTATGGGTACTCAGTCGTTAATTGGTCACTACGTGAGACCCTTAGAATAGATTTCTCATACTTAATCTTCCTCCAGAGAGACCACATAACTCAGTGCGACAGTTCCTGTATTTATTTTAATTAGCGTCTATTATTGTTTTTCAAATTTCAGATACGAGCTACTGTAATGGGTTTAGTCCTGATGCATTCTTGGGTGATGTCCTTCTTACAATTGATGCTCTACGCACCTATTACTGCGTCTCTGGGCATGTATACCACCTTCTTCTGCTTCGCTGCTATCAACATATTAGGTTTCTTTGTCACAATAATTTTATTACCAGAAACAAAAGGAAAGAGCGACGAACAGATTGAAGAAGAGTTTAGGAAGAAATAGATGATAAACGTATTGATTTCTTTTAATTAAGAAAGACTTATTGCATGAAATTTTGGAAAAAGATTATGCTGGCATTGATCTCTAAATGAGGGAATACGATTTTGTATGTGCCAAGACATTACTATTCGGTTCGTTACTTCGAATATTTGGTTTGAGTTTTACTCAGGTGTTAGGTGAATTTTCTGCCAAGTTATTCGATTGTTTGGATCATGAGTCCTTTTGTCTAATGAGTGGGGTTTTGGCTTTAATTTGTATCACAGATCCTTATACGGAGTCAACTCGCAACTTGAATTACAAAACGCTTTAAACTTGTCGATCGTCTTTAATGAAAATAGTGAAGTCATCACGATAAAGATTACACGATTATCTTTAATCTATTTTTCTTTTACATTTTACACCTTTTGGCTTACCTTATTGATTCCACTAATTGATACTTCCCTAAGTGGTATTTACTGTATAAAATTCCTTATTGTGTTGGTTATTTTTCACGTTGTTATTTGAAAACTTTTAGTGACTAGGTATTATATAATACTTGAGTTTTTATTGAATTTTTGCTGTTCATTTTATAACTGACATTCGCATCATATTACGTTTTAATTATATCGTTTTACTTGAATATACTCGTATATACTTAATAAAATAAAGCGTAAACACACACTTCTTTGTTGCCTAAGATGCAATTACAGCATATTTTTTAATAACGTTTTTTTAAATAAAAAGCCCTACACTTAAGTCACGCTTTAGGCTTTTCACGCCATTAAACTTAAGGGGTAAATATTTTGGATAAAAACCCTAATGTGGGAAAGAGACCATAAGTTGCTGTCAACATCAAGGAAGCCATGGTTTGTCATCATGTCATGTCATCTTGACATTTGCAATTGATAATTTGACAAATGGTAAACAATGAAATAAAGTTTTTATAATTTCTCGCGGATGAAGCCGCATGGGAACATCTAGTTACCAATAATTGTGAAATAAATGCGTAGGTTTTAAATGTATTTTGTTGGTTATTTGTGTAAACAAAGATCAAAGATTGAGAATATAATAAAAATCGTAAAAATGTCCTTTGTAGTTTTTGTTTTACTTAATACATGCTTTTCACTTCGCTTTATAACAAACTTACCTTTGGGTACACTTCCTTATATTCTCGAAGCTTCTCTTCAAATATCTACGGTTAAAGGTATACGTGTGAAAGAAAAATAAAAAACCAAAATAAAAATTCATCTGTATATAAAATTATAAACATTTGCCCCTTTTTTACACCTGAACATTATAATCTGCCCCATTATTTAAAAACAGACTAAAACTTACTTTTATAGTGTACCTTTGACTTAACTATCGCACAACTGTTGAATCTCGCTTTAATTCCTATAAGCTTAAATGGAGGTGCGCACCCCGATTTTTAATTGTGCAAATAAACAGTGGTATTGGCTGCGAAACAATCGGACAACAGTTGTGCGATAGTTTAATTAAAGGTGTGCACCCGCTCTTATAGTCTTTGATCAACAAAATATATGATATTTGGGCACGGCAAAAATTCCTCTTAATAACTTCATACAAATGTCTTACAACGCCGTAATAGCAGTCATTGTTGATCATAGGTTTTAGGTTTCCAGGTAGACGGTAAGGAGTAAAAGGTTAGTATGGTATGGGCAAGTTAAGAGGAGGGATGAATCGCATGTAACAGAACGTTAGAAAGGTAGACGTAGAGATGGATGGATCGCGTGAAAGGTGACAAGATGAAGGGAGTGACGGAGATGACGTATAGAGTTATGTGGAGGACAAAAACCTGTTGCGCCAATACGGGAGTAGGATAACGAGGAAGATGTTGATGAGGTTTTAGGTTTTTAAATATATTTTTTTATTTCTCTGTAGGTATTTTACATTGGTAGGTACTTTGTGATTACAGTATCAAGTAAACTATTGGAATTTATTAAAAGTTAATAGTTTAAATACTCGAATTATGTGACAATTGACAACCAAAACCCTTTTAAATCAAATTTTAGCCCATAGAATGTTCTCGAAGTCCTTGTAGACTATCAAATGTCGGTCAGTTGGGAGTCGAGCCAGGCCCGCACGACGGGCGAGGAGACTCGCGTGAAGATGGTAGGGCTGGGGTTGCCGAGACAGTTGTCTGATGTCCAGCCAGATGTGATACCCCACAGGCCATCGTCAGCGGTCACTGGCGCCCCCGCGTCAGGCTATGGCAAGTGTACATCGTTTAAACGCCATATTAAAATAACATTGTTTATTTTATTCATAAATTTTCGGTATAGGTGTTTTATAATTAACTAGTTTTTGCTCGTGACTTCGTCTGGGTAAAATTAAAAATAACAAAAAAGTATACCCTATGTTATCACTACTCACTAATAACATAGCTGTTTAATGGTGAAAGAATTTTTGAATTCGGCCCAGTAGTTTTTGAGTTATTTCAAGACATACAAAAATCCAAAAATACAAACCTTTCCTGTTTATAACATTAGTATACTCGTAGATGTAGATAAAGCGTAAACACACGCTTTTTACTTTTGTAGAATGTGAGTAATCGCAGTATATATAATAATATTTAATTTAATAAAAAGCCCTACATTTATGACACGCTTTAGGCTATATATTTCCAAGCTATAAATCTTAGGGGATGAATAAATTGGAAAAAAGATCATGCGGGAAAGGGACAAAAATTATTAGCCAATAGCAGCAGTGAAGCGAGATTGCCATGGTAATTGTTAGCCAATGGCAAAAGCCTTAGTTGCTATTTAAGCATTTGAATTTCGACATTTGCATATGAAACTTTTACGATTTGTATATCTTACTAATTCTTACTTAATATTATAAATGCGAAAGTTTGGATGGATGTTTGCTAGAGTTTGTAGCCTAAACGACTGAACGGATCTCGATGGAATTTGGCATAGGCGTAGAAGATAGTTTGGAAGAACACATAGGCTACTCACTTTTTTTTTTAATTCCACGCAGACGAAGTAATTATATAAAATTAGCGTTCAATCTCTGAGTGTGGTACATTCAATCAAAAATCTGTATTTGAAGTGTGAAATCAGTTTTACTTACCAAGCATAAACTGTGATGTGACATGATAGGATCTAGACATAGACTGGACTCATCCAGGGTATGGTTCAGTGTGGTCATGAGACTCTGGCACCAGCTCCAAGGTATCATCTTTTGTGTCGACACCCGCATGCTGTTGGGTTGGACGCGCTCTTGCGCTGATGATGGGAGCACCTGCCCTCTCACCTAATATTAGATAATTATTAGTTAGACCCTATTGTTATTGAATAGTTTAGTTACTGCAAGTTAAAACGGAATAATGCCAGTAAAATGGGGTAGCTGGCAATCCAGCTACACTCATGTACCTTGGCACAGTACATGCCAGCGATATCAACGAAATCGTATGAGAGGAGACATGTAAAATCTCGTACTTTCATAAGTGTCCTGGCGTGCAAGTATGCTATCTACTGGCATGTGTATTCCCGGCCTTATGGTTTTATTTATTGGTTTCTGTGGTATTGTTTTAATATATAGGCAAGTATAAACAAGGGTTAATCATCGTGTAAGTCATTATTATTATTTCCGTTTGCATTTGATAAACAATTTAAAAGTGCGTATTGATCGACGTTATCCGTTGTAATACAAGTTACACGGCGAACCAGCGATCAACAAGCCACTAAATGCGATTACACCTCTTAACGTTACACTATGTAACGTCAGTTTACACTTTTAGGTTCTAAATTTAAAATGATATACTTACTATTAACCGTGGCCAATAGGTTGCCAGGAATTTCGCGCTCAGCACTTTACCTTTGATTCTAGTCAAAGGTATCGCTTTCAAAGCCTCGTTATATTCAGCGGGGACTGCTAGCCGAAGTAACGCGACGTCGTACGTTGGCTTCTTGTAGGAATAAGCCGGGTGAATCTCTACACCCTTGATAGGTAGTAATGCACCTCCTTTTTTACAATTCACCGTACCTAATCGCACCCTGAAGAACTTTATCGATTCCCTCACACTGTAAATAATACTGAAAACTTAAGGATAACATTTTTAAGAAGATATCTGTAAGTGACGGCTAAACTTATTGGTACAGTGCATAAAAATATATCGTTCTGCATTTTTATAAAAGATAGATGACAAATTTTTAGTACCGGCGTTAGATTAAGGCGCTGTTGGGCGCCAAAGGTTGGACATAAAGGCGCTACAGTTCTCTGAATTACACATTCTCACGTAACTGTCAACCTATGGTAAATAATGATGGCACCATTCACATACATATACATACACATACATACAGCATATTTTTGAATATTTATTTTTTAATAAAAAGCCCTACACTTACGTCACGCTTTGCTATATATTTTCACGCCATTAAACTTAAGGGGTAAATATTTTGGATAAAAACACTAATGTGGGAAAGAGACCATAAGTTGCTGCCAACATCAAGGAAGCAAGATTGCAATGCTTTGCCATCATGTCATGTCATTTTGACATTTGCAATTGATAATTGACAAATGTAAAAGATTGACAAATGTAAAAATTAGATAATTTCATGCGGATGAAGCCGCAAGGGAACAGCTAGTACTTTTATATTCTTAATTTCGATAAGTTTCGTATATTAATAATATTAGTAAAATACATACTTATAAAATTCTCCCGCGACAGTGAGAACCCATTTCTTCTCAATCAGGGCCCCGGTTGCGTAATGCGTCCCCTTTCTTTGTACGGATACTGAGAATGGATACCTTTGGGATCCACTTCGTACCTTGTATGCTTTTTCACCTTTTTTGTTCTTATCTGTTAAGATTATAACAATTGAATAAACTGTGAAAAGGTTTTTTATAGTTTGTGATCACCTTAATACGTTCTCTGCCAACGCGGTCAGTGAAGTTTCCGTTTAGGCCTATGACATTTTTTTAATCTGTATAAAATTACTAATTTTTTTTGTGGCTTATATGCTTTTGTTTTTGTATTTTATTCATTTCTTTCTATGGTAATTGTTGTTTTTCTTTCAAAGTTCCTAATTTTTTTTTAAAGCCTTAAATGAAATGAAAAAATTTGAAAATCTATATGTCAACCATCCCTGACCGACACGGCCCGGACAGGAAACTGCGATTTTTTCTCGGCATAGAACGTGTTAAAAGTTATTTTTCAAGCAGTCGTTGTAATGATTAGATTTGAAGAAGGTAAAGGTAACCTAACAATGACATTTATAATAGTAAAAAAAAATTCAATTATTGTTACGTTACAATAGGAGAAATAATTATACAACTTAGAATAGATTTTTATGTTCTTATTTTAGCCTTTTGTTTCTTGACTACTAAAAAGGTATTGACGTTACTGTACTAGAATGTTCTAGAACGGTAGAGTAGGTTTGGGAGCTAAAAATCTATAAAAAATGCAAAAGTATTTTCAGATTGTAATGAAATGTCTAGCTTTTATAGATTTTTATCTATTGAAATCTTCGAATAACTAAGTGAAGGAGACGAATAAGAGAAGATAACATCATAATATGCGTGGTTAGAGAGGGATAAATAAAAAAAGAAAGACCAAAGAGAGTTCTTGACTGGCTTTGGTTTTATCTTCTTAGATCTTATAAAATAAAATGACTAGAATAAGTGTTCTTACCTTTTGCGCCACTTCTCCTTGTGCCGTTAACACTTTTTACATGTGCACTAACTTTTTTTTTCGAAAACCCTTTAGATCCTTCGGGAAAGAACTCCGTGCTGTCAGACCCTAACGATGAACTTTCCATGCTATCAAAATGATCATCGCGTTTGTGATATTTACCGTACACAATAATTATACAAATTGAAAAGAAACTAATTAAAACAAACCTATGCCCCATGTTTGAGGTATTTAAAAATATAAAAAAAATGTATTAATAAAACATTTGCATGTTTGGGATAAGAACACCAAAGTAAATGTCAATGGTGTGAACAAAATATCTTTAATCCAGATGTTAAATACACTGAATGGTGTTAGGAACTAAAATAAATTAAAAAGGTACATTTGAATGGAAGTTCAATAAGGAATTAAAAAAGAAAATCTAACGAACAATGGACACGGTTGATGCATTATATCGGTATGTTTTGAATGGATAAAAGAAATAGAGTTGCAATTTCTTTTTTTTTATTTTTATGAATCATTTGTTTATGCATTCATCCTTCACATATTTATTTTGATATTATGATGTTATATAACTGTTATTTTATGACACTTACGTACCGTAATAATTATAGTGCTTATTAATTAACGCACAACGTACAATAATCAGCTTGTTATTATAAAGTTATAAATATACGTTTTAAATTCTAATCTGGATGTAGCTTTAATGTGACGATATTAAAATTGTTTAAAAATAAACTCGGAATAACATCGCGTACTGTCAAATACAAATTATTTGAGAACGTTTGGTTGTGTTTGGAGATAAAATAGCTTAAATCTTTAGTGATTATTCTTAAAAACAAATAAAAAAGATTTTACCCCATTGTTAAAGATTCACGTGAAACGTGTTGTGATTTCAGTTTGGAAAATGTTTCAAAACTAGAAAATTTTCGTTTGAAAACATATTTAATCTAACGAATACAAACTTGAAATAGTATTTAGACACCATACACCAGTTTAGTGAATTCTAGTTTACTATAAAAGGTGTATGTTGGTATACCAAGGTTTATTTCTATAAAATATTTTTTAATTTTTTGTATTACTTGAGCTATATTTTGTACGGTTTACACTTGGCCAATACAGTTGGACAGTAGAGCACACAAGGCACGAATTGCATGGTCTCACAGGAGCCAGTTAGTTACGCCAGTTGAATGCCAATCATGTTTTAGAACACTGCTGTCTAACTGCACTGGCCAAGTGTGAACCACGCATTCGCGCATTCATTTCCGAACGAAATTGTCAATGTCAACTGTCACTTGATTAACGTTATATTTTGTTTCTGAATTAATGTTTATCAATTGATGATATACGAGATTTATGTGAATACTCTAACGATTGTTAACTATGTTTTAGGAGAACAATATAACTTACACATTCCTAACGTTATCTAAGTTATCATGGGACTATTATCAGACCCGGAATATGGGTCGGCGAAATGGGTTAAGATTCTACGAAAAATTCAAGGGCCGCTATGTCTTTTGTTTTACATTGGAGCTATTGGATGGTTTCTGATGCTTGGAAATCGGGACTTCAACAATGAGACGTATTTTTCAGAGAATGCTTTACTCCCGGGTTTAGTTGCCAAGGAGTTTAACGCTGAATCCAGCGCAAACAGGTTCTATAGTGAACTAATGCAAGAAATGGAGGTTTGTAGTATGAACCACTGTAATCAAAATTTTATTGAAATTGAAGTAGACTTATAAGATTTCATATTTAGTTTTCTCATAAATGTATGATAGTACTATTCCGTATTGTATTTCCTTTTTTTCAGGAAAAGTATGAAGAAACAGGTGAAATGCCGGTATCCTGGCTAGTTGGTAAGATGTCCCAATTGCATTTGGAAGTTTACACACACAACTTCACTCTCAATTATCCAATGGGACAGGGCCAGGTATATATAACCTTCATTTTTATATAACTAAGTAATTTTCTATCCCTATTCCTTTATTACTTGACTATTAAACCTATGATTTTTAAGTAAACACTTTATTCTACCATTATTTACTTAGCAACCATACACATATGTAATGTATTTGTACCCTTAGCATGTAACACTAGCTTTCAGCCCGCAACTGTCTGTGTAGACTTAACGAAAAACAAAAGTAGTGTATACTTCCAGACTCTGCTCTACATCTATGTGAAATTTCGAGATCCA
>LD688946.1:1880014-1890726 GCA_003118335.3 Papilio memnon
AGAACACATAGGCTACTTGCTTTTGTTTTTTTTAATTCCACGCGGACGGAGTCGCGGGCGAAAGCTAGTGGACTATAAATTACATTATCAGCCAGTTACTGGATATTTCTCATTACCCTTGAATTTTAGCCTAAAAGTGATGTGACAGTTTTTAATGTGTACCTGATTTTATAGAATACTGATTCTGAATAAATGTGATAATAATATTTGTTCATTAATTTTTTGACCTTACCTTATTATTTTTATTTTCATATTTTGGCCAAGAGGCTGTAAAAAAATGGGTTTTGGTATGACAAAATGTTTGCATACAGTCAATTGTATTGTGAGCAAAATTACTATTTTTTTATACAACGAGGGGAAAATCAAGCAAGCGGCCACCTGAATCCGCCATAATAGCGAAGCACCGGGTGCGCCGACCCATTCATGCTAAGATGTTCTCTCTACCACTGTTAAAAAAATATTAGTAGTAGACGTAATAATGGGCATCTCGAGGAGGTGGTATAGCAGGTCAACAAGCAATATTTTTAATATAAACATTTAAATTTTATTTATAATGTATAGATTAGAAAAGCTGTACAGAGAAAACGTTATAATAAAATACACATGTATAATTCTTTTCTATATTTGGAATATCATGCTAGTAATAACAGTAGTTATTTATAGTAAAAAAAGTAATCAAATTACAATAAATGTTACTTAGGAAACAAAATTCTTCCATTCTGAAAATAATCAATGAAAAAAAAATAGCTTAAGAGGTTTGCTTAAAAGAAACATAAAAATGTTATGTAAATGATTGTACACAATTATAAAAAATATATATTTTCTATGAAAATAAATGTCAAATGTTATCTTTTTTAGAATATACATTAAATACTTATCAATAAGTAATAACATAATTTAAAAAAAAAACAAGTTTGTTTTTTTTACCATTTTTACAATATGTCAATTTATAATATTTTTTATGTAACAATCACATGTTTCCATTGTCTAATATTTTTCACAAAACAATTGTTACCTCTTCCATTCTGGTTAATAACTAGAGATAACCCACAGAAATCTTAATTTTAAATATATTTTGAAGAAAAAAAAATCACTATCACTTGATAAATCACTTCTTAAATGTCTAAAAATAATAATATGAAATAATCAAATGGATTACAGTAAAATAAACTTTAAATACAAAAACAATATAGATTTCCTCTTGTAAATAAAAACACGAAAAATAATCAAAGGTCCAATCTAGCATTAGGCAATCACTACAGTTTTTTATCTATAAAATAATTTTTAATCAGTTTATAAAACAGTCAAATATTTTCTCTGTATAATTTCCATAGTCATTATCTCTTAAAGTCAACAAAAACTTACCAAAAAATAGTAGAAACTATAAAATATTAATATCTGTTTAAAGGTTTTACACTACTCAATAATTGAGCATTTTTATTAGCCCAGGGCAAAAAAATACTTTTTGTAGCAATAACACATTCCAGTAACAAAATACAATCAACTTCTGCTCTATGTGTATTCATAGGTTCTTTTTGTAATAACCGTCTATACAAATTTGACAAAGTATAACTTATTTTTTCTTTGGCTGTATGCCCCTTGTTGCTTTTGCCTTTTCCAACCATCTCATCCTCTTCACATGACATACTGGCCATTGACAGTGACATTTGATCAATTTCCGTCCATTCTTCATAACTAATATTTAATTCTGGCCATTCATCCTCATCATCTGTCATAATACTTTCAATTGTCCTCTTTGGAGAACTGACACTAAGAGGTTTATTTCTTTCTCTGTAATTGTTTCTGGTCATATTTTTTTTATCCAACTGTCTAAATCCAGTAATGGAATCAACACAGAGAAGGTCTCGAGGGAATTCAGCTTTTGCATCTTTATATTCCGCAGTAAGGATTTTAAAATCAAACCGATTACCATTATGAGCGACTAAACACACAGGTTTAGGTAATTCTTCTAAAAAAGAATTGAGAGTTTGAACTCTTTCTTTAAATAGTGGCTGTTTTGCCAACAGTGTCTCTGATAATCCAGTCATATTTGCTGCTCCTGTACTTATATCTCTTTCAGGGTTAAAAAATAATGATAACTTATTTACTAATGGTATTTCACCAACCGGCGTTAGCTCGATGTCTTTCGCCGAAACCGCTAAGAAGGTTAATTCAATGATTTTCGTTTGGTTTCTCTCCTCTTGGGGCAAACCTGTCGTTTCTATGTCGAAGAATACGAACGTTGATATATCCATTTTTTCTTAGTCACAAATATACTAGAACCTATTATGTAAAGGAGTCCTGGCGATAAACAGTCGAAAAATGATACGAATTATTTTGTTTATATCCACCACTTACCACTTAACTATGGGTGTGATCGTGGTCAAGCGCTGATTTTAACAATCATAAAATATATATATGCACCATGAAACTAATACTTTGAACGAATAATCATTTTGTTTACTGAGAAAATGATTCAAGTTTTGATATGATGTGGACAGAATTATAAAAAAAAACCCTAAATGACTCACCGTCAAAATGTCAAATGTCAAATGTCAAGTTGACATATAAGCGTTCCGTTTCAAGGTTTTAGTTTAAACCCTAAAATACACACTGGAACTCATTTACATTGTTAAATTAATTTAACTTTCATATATTAGGAGTTTCATGAAATACTGTTTATGTTAAGCATTTTTTTATGTTTAAAATATAAACTGTAAACGTTTAAATGTAAAAGACAGATAACGGAAGCGGTTTGCTGTTTTCGTAAAATATAGAAACACAATTTTTACCTCTGCTTACCCATAGCTTATAGGGATAGATATTATCTACAAAATATAGTTACACTTATTGCACTCAACTATATATTTTCGTTTCAGTCACCAGGGTAATGTCTCGTTTTTTCTTTACACAATCCCTTGTGTTGTAAAATTGTGGGTTTTACGTCAATAATTTTAACAGCCGTTTAGACGTCAGCAGTTGTCTAAATTCTTATCAGCTATGATAAATAAGTTCAACAAGATTTTTTTTGTAATCCATAAAAGCCTTAAATACACAAGGAGTGCTTGCTTTTGTATTAAAGCTAAATAAAGTTGTATTTCCTAGTATGATTGGAAGTATTTTTATGATACTTAGACGCGTTTAAAAAAAAATTGGACAAAATCCACATGACATTTCAACTGATATTTAAATCACCATATTAAAAGGTTTATATTAAGCTTAAATTAAAAACAATAAGATAAATAGCACGATTAGAGACTGCAACATTTTTTCCCGAATATCTACTCTACACATTTAATAATTAAAAATGGTTTCTGACGTGGAAACCCATGTTTATATTAAAATGCATTAGAAAAAACGAAATATTTAAGTCCCTCTCTAGTTATTTCAAAAACTGCGCCTAAAAGTGTACAGGAACCCTAAAAAAAGTTGTTTGTTTACGCATTAAAAGTGATCCACTAAACAAAATAAATCAACGCACTAAGGTTTTTTCGTAGTAATCTTTTGTTTGTCGAGTATTTGTTGTTCCCATATCAGTGGATAGATAAACCAGGAGTCTAACTTGAGATTCAGTTTAGTCAGTGTGTTGTGAGGAGTGAGGATTGTCCAAAATGTCCGTACTAAGTCAGATAGGATGTAGTATTGTGGGTGAGTTTATTACAAAGCCTCAAACTGAAATCGTCCATAATCCACGACAATAAGTATTAATTTAGATTGTTTTATCAATAAGGAGTATTTTCATCGTCATAACACTGTATGCCTTAAAGAGATCAGCTAACCTTTAAGCCATTAGGACCGATAAAAATTAACTGCTGGCCTCAGCCGTTAATTGTTCAATCAAACCCTCAACTTTAATTCATACAGCTTTTTTACGCTCAATCTCATACGAACGCCTTAAAATCAATCCTAAATCGTTCGCTCAACGCTCAAAATGCCTTACAGCGTGATAAAAAAGCTTTTAAATCGGGCTTAAAAACGTTCCTACGGCAGCGCTTTTAAAGCGCACAAAGGCATTTTTTAATATCAAGTAAAAGTGCCCAAGCTGTTAGTCGTAACAGATAGATACACACATTTGTAACTTTTCTCTCATATCTATACTAATATTATAAAGAGGAAAGATTTGTATTCTTGTATGTATTGAAATAACTCAAAAAATACTGGGCAGATTTCAAAAATTCTTTCACCATTAAAAAGCTACGTTATCAGTGAGTAACATATTTTTTTATTATTTCTAATTTCACGCGGACCAAGTCGCAAGTCTAGTTATAGCCGAGGATAAGGTTGTGAGCAATGCTTTGCGAAACCCACTATGTCACAGTAAATTGCAAAATACCCACTAATATCAAAACGCAAGTAAATTTCGATTGTTTAAGTCGAGATTGTCTCAATTAATGTGTTTATTTTCAGTATGCTACATGTGTCTTAGTATGGGGTTAATGTACGCCTGGCCGTCATGTACTTTGAAGTTATTCTCCTCAAACAACACCACCCTCAACCGACCGATGACTGAAACAGAACTGGCGTTGTTCGGTAGCCTTTCCTCTATTGGCGCACTGATTGGCACACCTCTATCAGGATTCCTACTTGATACGTTCGGTAGGAAATACAGCTGTATTCTGTTCTCTCTACCGCAAGTGGTTAGTAAAGTTCATTTGTTCTACGGAAGAGATTTAATATAAATTTACTTGGGAATGCACTTTTTTTTTTTATTCAATAATGTGGCAAACGAGCAAGCGGCCACCTAAATCCGCCGAAATGGCGAAGCGACCGTTGCCCATAGACAACTGCAAATGCAGATGCGTTGCCTACCCTAAATCGACGGAGGAGGAGACACACATAAAAAGGATATTTCCCCTTCCTATGCATCTCCTCCACCGTCAAATCCACTTTCCCATCCAATACTTTCCTTATGAGAAAAGGATGGAACGGGAAAGGGACTAAAATTGGGCCTCCGGCACCACACTCATCAGACGAAACGCGGAATTGCTTCCACTTCACGCCTGTCTTATGTGTGGTCGTGGTATTGCTAGGGGCGAGCCGACCCATTCATGCTTAGATGTTAAAGCGGGCTCTACCACTGTTAAACTTAACTTCAAAAAGGTTTCTACTCACATCGAACGTTTGTCCTACAAGCACTGTTCCAATCTTAATGCATAAATAATTAGTGGTCACCTCATACTTAGGTAACATCTGGAGAACTAATTTTAACGATGGTAGAGCCTAAAATAGCATCTTTTGAATGAATGGACCGCTCGTCCGGTAAATTACCACTTCACAGAAGACACGCATCATGTAGAAATAATTTCGAGTTTTGTTAAGGAAAAGCATGGGAAGGGGAGGTGAATAAGTTTGAGAACGGGACGCATAAGTAGAGGAAAATCCTCTTTCTGTTCGTCCACACTATTGCCTTTTTAAGGTAGGCAACGCATCTGCAAATGCGGACGTCTATAGGCAGCGATGGTTTCGGTATTTTGGCCAATGATAGTGGACATTTGCACTACAGTATAAAAGAACGATATAAACCAATAATAGTAATAATATTTACTCTCCTTCATGATAATTACTTAAAAATGGTATAGAAATAACCTTACCAACCCAGAAGTTTATTGTATTATAATTAATCATACTAATATTATAAATGCGAAAGTTTAGATGGATGGATGTTTGTTAGTGATTGTAGCCTAAACGGCTGAACGGATCTGGATGGAATTTGGTATAGATGTAGAACATAGTCTGGAAGAACACATAGGCTACTCACTTTCGTTTTTTTTTAATTCCACGCGGACGGAATCGCTGGCATAAGCTAATGCTAAATAAAATGTTTTAATTTCCAGATCTCATGGAGTATAGTGACAGTAAGTTCGAGTGTAGAATTGATATTGGCAGCCATGTTTCTGTCAGGTATCGGAGGTTGCGCGTTACTGATAGTACCCGTGTACGTCAGTGAGATCTGCCAAGAGTCTATCAGGGGAATGATGACGTCAGGGGCGATGATATTCTATGGCCTAGGTTTACTTCTGTCGTATTTGTTGGGAGGCTGCCTGGATTATAATACGATGAATTATGTATGTCTTTTACTGGCGGTTGTTGGAGTGCTAGCTCTCTGGCCGCTTTGGGAAACTCCGATACATCTCATGAAGAAGGGAATGGAAGAGGTAAAGATTTTTATATATGGCATACATTAAGGGCATCGCCAGCCAAAGATTTAAGTCAGTTCTAGGAGGGAGAGGGGTTGGAAGTAAACATTTTTTTATTGCAAAGATTACTTTGGTTATCAACATGTCGTTTATCTTTTTAATGAAAAACTATCAAGTAGTCTCTAGGGACGGTGGGGGGTAGTTTCCACCCCTAGCTTTCCCTTGGCGACGTCCAAGACATGAATGTGCGCTTCTCCATTCGAAAAAATTTAAAAATAATAATTTTAAAGTGAAGTGACGGTGAAGGAAAATATTGGGTTATGATGACGTCATATGTCATGAACGTGTAAACACCGCGTTGTCAGGTGAAAGGATATTTATGAAGTGTTTTCATTGATTTGTTTTGGAAAACTATTCAAGTATCATGAACAAATATATTGTATTTTCTAGTAATGTGAATGAACAAATATTTTGATAACTAATAAATCCACGTGAGATATTAGGTTAGGAAATAATAAATCTACTAATTTAGAGTTTATATAATCGAAACATCCCTTACACAGATACCAATTGGTACAATGTTAAAACTTTAAAATTCCAGGACGCAGCGAAAGCTGTTGCCTTTTATAGAAGAGTGAAGGAGACCTCTAAAGAAGTAACTCAAGAGATCAATAACATGAAAAGAGCTCTCAATCCGGAACTTGATGGTAAGTAAAATGTTTGTTTATTTCACCGGTCAGACAGTTTCAGACAAAATAGCAAGTCTCTTGTTAAAAAGACTAGTTTTCGATTGTAATTTTAAATAAATTAAATTGATGAATAAGGTTATTTTGTAATTCAAGATAATATAAAGAGATATAATATTATGAATGTGTGTTATACCATAAATATTATGGAATTAATGAGTTTTTAGCGTAAATTGTAGTTTGTCTATGGTTTAGCGCTTTGAAATCAGGTATAATCACAATGGAATAGATAATATTTTTTTTTATAAATTACTTTTTCTTAGACAGATAAAAAACTGAAAAGGGGCTCTTGGGATCGTGTGTAATTTTAATTGATTAGATAAGAAACGTTTTACATCATCACCAGCTCACTATACGTCCCCGCTGAAGGGCTCAGAGCCTACAATAAGTTAGGGGCGACTAGGCCATAGTTAAGCTGGCCCAGTGCGGGTTGGTTGACTTCACACATGTCTTTCAATTTCTTCTCAGATTTTCTTCTCAGGTTGCATCACGATGTTTTCCTTCACCGTAAGAACGTTGGGTAAATTATATACATATAAAATTCGAAAAATCGAAAAATCACATTGGTTCATGGCGGGATTCGAACCCAAGACCTGTGGATTACAAGTCAAGTACTTAAACCCCTGAACAACCGACGCTCAAACGTTTTACACAAAATATAGTAAGTACTAGCTGTTCCCTTGCGGCTTCATCCGCGTGAAATTATAAAAAAATAGTTTCATTGTTTACCTACATTTGTCAAATTATCAATTGCAAATGTCAAAATGACATGACATGATGACAAACCATGGCAATCTTGCTTCCTTGATGTTGGCAGCACTTATGGTCTCTTTCCCATATTAGGTTTTTTATCCAAAATATTTACCCCCTAAGTTTAATGTCGTGAAAATATATAGCCTAAACCGTGACGTAAGTGTAGGGCTTTTTATTAAAAAAGAATTATTCAAAAATATGCTGTAATTGCTGACATCTTAGGCAACAAAGAAGTGTGTGTTTACGTTTTATTATATTAGTATAGATAAAAAACATAGTTTTGGTTTCACGTGAAATAAAGATAAACCTAGTATAATTAGTAAACATTATAAAGATTATTTTTATAATATTTTCATTAAAATGTAATAAAAATTATCTTTTAAATTACCTGAAGCATTTAATTTTTTACGTCACAGTAAATAAAACTTTGTTATATAAATCTGTATATATTAATAAAATTAAAACCTTGTTTTTTTCTCCTTATTTTTATAGTTACTTTGGTTATGGGACTGACATGTTCTAAGGAACCAAAGTCCCTATAAAAATAAAGAGAAAAAAACCTTGTTAAGGGGCTGTTTCCCTAAATTGCGCATCTTTGGAAGCATAGAACAGGATTTCTACAAAGTTTTGGTTCCTGATATTTTAGTATGTGTAACTTCAGTTCCTTTAATTAAATTCTCGTGGCTGGGTGGCTCATAATATTTGATCATTTTTTATGCTTTTTTGTTACCTTTATCTGTTTCAAATGAAAATATACATGAATATTATTTAATATAACCTTGGTACTGCACAAATATTTAGTGCATTATAAAAAACGAAAATTATATTATAACAAGATCGCGAGAGCGACTCGTTTTGCGTGGAATTAAGAAAAAAAACAAAATTAATTAGCCTATGTGTTCTTCCAGACTATCCTCTACATCTACAAATATCATAGAGATCCGTTCAGCTGTTAAGGCTACAAACTCCATCCATCCATCTAAACTTTCGCATTTATAATATTAATAAGATTAAAATGTAATTTTACTTCCAGATCTGACACCGGAAGAAGAAAAATTAAAACCTGAATTGAAAACAGTGGAAGAAATGTCCAAATGGAGGTTTATTAGTGGGTGTCATTGTTTTAACATAATAATTATAATGTAAAATATTCACTTTAAAATTCAGTATTAAGACTTGAAAAAAGATTTGTAACTTAATTTCTTTCAGTGAAATTCTAAAAACTTACAGTATGTTTTGTTTATTGTATTATTTCACGCGTACGAAGTCGTTAGCAACAGTTAATTTGTCCAATAGACTTAGCTTCGCTCGTTTGGACGTCTGTGAACAAAAATATTTTTCCTTACAGAGAAGTCACGTTCATCTCGTCGTGCGTTACTGGTGTCTTTGACGCTGTACCTCACAGCAGTGTTCCAAGGTCTGGTGGTGGTACAAGTGTACGCAGAGCCTCTCTTCGCGGAGGCACTCCCGAATATCTCCCCAACAGTGTCCAGTGTGCTGCTCGCTGTTATAGCCGTGCTCGCTGGTTGTGTTGCTGCGTATTTGATTGATGTTGTTGGGAGACGGGTGAGGGGATTTTTTTGTTAGGTATACTTTATTTTTAAAAAATTGGATATTTTCCTTAGACCAAAAATGTTTCAACAGTTTATTGACCTCGCAGAATTAAGTGTTAATTTTAAAAATATAAATTTTACTGACTTTACTCATTTTTTTGGATTTGTCAGCTTACGTCACAATATGGTGAAGATTAATGCAGATAACTTGAACAATGTGAAGTCGTATAGAGTTTTTTTTAGATGTTTTTTGTTTTAATTCTATAGAATTAGTATATCATACATAATTATATTTATCATAATCGTACTAATATTATAAATGCGAAAATTTAGATGGATGGATGTTTGTTAGAGTTTGTAGCCTAAACGGCTCAACAGATTTCGATGAAATTTGGTATAGATGTAGAGTATAGTCTGGAAGAACACATAGGCTACTCACTTTTGTTTATTTTAAATTCCACGCGGACGGAGTCGCAGGCGAAAGCTAGTTATTATACATTTATATTAATATGTGATGATGTTTTTCAGTTTTTATTTTCAGCATTTAAAAATGTCTTTTCTCTATTTTTTTTTATTTTTCGTGTCCAGCCAGTGATGATCTACGCGTCTCTCTTAGCGGGTGTATGTTGCTTGGCCCTAGGGAGCCAGATCCAGTTGCAGTGGGGAGCGCACTGGCTTACTGGCGTCTTCATGTACCTCTTCTGCATCACGTTTACCTTGGGTGCCGGGACTGTGCCTTATGTGGTCTCAGCTGAAGTATTTTTACCTGAGGTTAGATATTTCCTTTCATTATAGATTAAAAATTGATACTAGTTAGATAAACGCGATTGTTTAAAAAAAAGTGAAAAAAAACGTGGAATTTTTCACAGCGCAGAAAATTTTGTGTATTTCATTTTGACTAACATTTTTTGAAGCATAAATCTTCTCTAGGGTTTTCAGAATACCTTAAAAAATGTCATTATGACCTTTTGACTTTAATTTTAATGGACTTATGGTTGCCCATTGACATGTGCTGTATGCAAGTAATGGTGACAAACATACAAAAAAATTACATAGATTTTTGTTTTTCAGATAAAGAGTTTAGCATCGATGGCATGCGCACAAACGGCGTGGGCGTCAAACTTCGTCATACTCTTCATCTTCAATCCTCTAGTGCTGGCCATCGGCTTAGGTCCTGTCTTCTACATATTTGCTGCATTCTGCTTTGCTTCTGCCGTCTTTTGCTTCTTCTTTCTACCAGAGACGATGGGTCTACCAGTTGATGTGATACAAAATTTGTTCGCACCGAAGAAGGGACAAAACTCATGCTGACATTTAATAAATAATGAAATATTTTTTTTTGTATTTTTTTTATACAATAAGGTGGAAAACGAGCAAGCGGCCACCTAAATCCGCCGAAATAGCGAAGCGACAGCTACCCATAGACATCCGCAATTGCAGATGCGTTGCGTACCCTAAATCGACGGAGGAGTAGATGCACATAAAGGGGATATTTCCCCTTCCTATGCGTCTCCTCCACCGTC
>LD688946.1:1898134-1915371 GCA_003118335.3 Papilio memnon
AGTTGCGCATACATATTCTTATGAATGGGACAGTTAGTGGGGAAGGACAAAGTTCAACTAGTGATGTATTATATAAACGTTATTTTAATAAACACAATAATTTCTAAACATCTTCAAAATATGTTATTACATATTTTTGCTGACTCTAAAGAATTAATTAATTTAACAGTGGGCTCAGAGTCCTAAAATACCAGAACAATTTTCTCTATGTTATAAAGAGGAAAGATCTGTATTTTTGGATTTTTGTATGTATTGAAATAAATAAAAAACTACTGGACTGATTTTTAAATTTCCAAGCTATGTTGTCAGCGTAGGCTATATTTTAACAGTGTCTTTTAATTTCACGCGGGTGAGATCGCGAGCAATAGCTAGTTATTTCTATTTTTCGAATAGAAACGGACTTATATAATCTGAAAATCTACATTTGTAATGTCTAAATCAAGAAATATCTCTTACCTTTTTGGCATATAAAACTATTTTATTGTAACAATAAGTGAGTATTTTATCAGTACTATAAGTTACCAATTACTATTTTTTTTGTTACCTTTTAACAATACTGTATCAACTTAAGAACAGAGTAAACAATGAACGCTAAATAAACCACAGTGGTTTTTAAAACGGTATTCAAAATAGCAGCATAGTTCAACGTTCTTATAACGTTATAACCGTTACTTGATAACTAGTTACAACACTATAATAACAAGCTACACTGAACACTGTATTCAATTTCATTCGGTGTTAATACATTCAGTGCAACGAGTCATTGTGTATGTAGATTACACGATCCAGTCATAAATGTGTATTTTTTACACAGTTCATAAATAAAGTAAGTAATAATTTTTTTCTATTAATTTTATAGAATAGAATTTAATTGATTATTTAGCGGTCATAAATTTTCCATTCCACATTCGGGTAAGATGGACCTCTAGTGAAATAGTTTATTAAAATTTAGTTTTTGTATTGCAATGTTTGATGCTGTTTGTGATCAAGGTTAGAAAGGTCAGATAAACAGCGCTAATCATAATAAATGTCAATAACCTTTGTTTTTTATTCTTATGCTATTGTTTGAAGTTGTTTACTGATGTTATCAAGAATTGTATTATAAGTCGTTATCCTGTCTGTTTACATTTTATTGAACGTAAGTGTTTCATTGGTGTTTTGTTTACACGCTACTTTTTAGTTTTTATAGGAGACAAACGTCCAAACGGACACTAGATTTTGTTATAAATAGCGAAGCGATCGTTGCATAGGCATCCATTACAGCCTATTCCATAAGATTAGTGCTAACATTTGGTAGAGCCAGAAACAACTTTAGAAGATTTAGACCCCAACTTTTGTCTTCTAAGAGCGGGCGCACACCTTTGACTAAATTATTGCACGTCGCGCTGTCCTTTGATCTTATATGGAAGTGCGCACACTACTCGATTTTTAGTTGTGCAACTAAACAGTTGAATTTGCTGCGAAACAATCGACAATCGCACAACAGTTGTGCGATAGTTTAGTCAAAGGTGTGCGCCCGTTCTAACAGATTTAGATCCCAAGTATAGTCCTCTAACAGTTCTTTAATTGTTTACTTGTCTAAATTCTGCTTTTTTTTAAAGTCTAACTTAAGCCTAATTAAGTAAGGCAGTCTTTGTAAGATAACTTAAAGGACGTCCCACATAAACTTTTGCAGATTTTTTCTCCGATATGCAACTGAAAGATTACTAGTACCAGGATGACAGGAAAGATAGAAGTGAGATTCGAGGAAGCGGAGAAAAGGAAGGGAGTTATTCTGACATTCATTGCTGTAACTATCACTTTTCTGTCATGGCTGGCGTACGGACATCCCCTCGTTATGGCCCTACTAGCGATGCTTGCGGTATATCTGATGACAGGGGATAGATACCAATGGATTTATATCTGGAGGAAGACGTACAAAAGAGACACAATGTAAGTAATTTTTTGTCAAGTCCCAGTTAAGTATGAAAAACTTTTTCCTAATAAAATCCAGGTATTTGCAAATCGAATTTGAAAGTTTACCTGACAAGTTAAGTGAAGATGCGTTCCATATTTAAAATTTTAATAGCAATTTTACGGCATTTTACATAACATAATAAACAATTGCCGGTTTCCCAGCTAATTTTAACCATTCGTTGCTGTTTTTGGTTTAATAACTTCATGAAATGCGTTTCTGAACTACCTAACTTGAGTTTTACTCCGTTGAAACTTAGTTCAACTTAACATTAATTAACCCCAATAAGTAACCCAGTAAAAATTAAAACCTAGAGGTATAGTTAAATTCAGGACAACGCTCAATTCGAAAACAGACTTAGCGGGTGTTATATTGCACAAGCAGTTGTGTCCAATTACAAGCGACCGCATTCAACCGCACTGCAATCGACGACTTGAGTCTCTGTTACTCTGGTACCAACCGGTATCGACTGGCTTTACTGACGCCTAAAAACTTAATCAAAAGTATCGTTTAAAGTTAAATCGAGGAATTTGCAGTTAGAACGCGCGCACACCTTTGGTTAAACTGTCGCACAACTGTTTCGTCGCGCTTTGATTCCTATGATCTTATATGGAGGTATACTACTCGATTTTTAGTTGTGCAACTAAATCGAAAATCGCACAACAGTTGCCCGATAGTTTAGTCAAAGGCGTCCGCTCTTAAAACGATTACCTTGAAAGGACATGTTATAACGAAGATTATCTTCGGCGAAGCTTGTTAAATTCGCCCACACTTACGTTCAATCTACATGCTATAAACCTATTTCCTGAGCCACCTGAATTAAAGGTGTGGTAACATCGGTGCGATTCTCCCTACTCGTCTCGTTACTGTGCGGCCCGGATGTAACGTATTACCCTATTGTGTCCGCGCCACGTGAGGTGCCCGTCTCAATCGAGTGAACCTTGGCCCCTCGTCATATCCCAGTTGACGTAGGGGAAAAATTCTCTCACAAATTTTGTTTCTATTCAAATAAATATTAAGAAACGAGAGAAAATTTGTTAGTTAAAGGCGATGAATACAAAATATGCTTTTGGACAAGGTCAATAAAATAAGTTGAGCAACTGTCTGATATTTCGAAACTTTAGTTTCTGGCATTCCACATTTTTGTAGAGTAAGAGCGGGCGCACATTTTAGACTAAACTATCGCACAACACAACCTCATAGGAATCAAAGCGCGACTAAACAGTTGTGCGATAATTTAGTCAAAGGTGTGCGCCCGCTCTTAACATAGTACGAATGGAACCATTCGGCTAACTAGTCTAAGAAACCTTTTTACCATAATTAAGGTATGGGTAGTATATATCATATTGGTCTTTCCAGTGGTCTTCGAGTTCTTTTAGAGACAATGTTCAGGATATGGGTATGGGAGAGACGCGGCATCACAGTGGTCACCAGGTGGGCAGAAGTTGCCAAGATGAATCCAGATAAGAAAGCCTTTGTTATGGATAATAGATTTCTCACGTTTCGTCAGGTAAGCTTTCGCCCGCGACTCCGTCCGTGTAGAATTAAAAGAAAACAAAAGCAAGTATGTGTCCTTCCAGGCTATCCTACACATCTATACCAAATTTAATTGAGATCCGTTCAGCAGATTAGGCTGCAAACTCTAACAAATATCCATCCATCTAAACTTTCGCATTTTTAATATTAGTAGGCTAAGATACATAAATCAATCGAGGACAGATAATTGTTGCTGTAATGCCAGACAAAAAAATGCAATAATCCATAGCTACGAGGTTTTTCTACTATTTTCCACTTTTCACCAGGGCGATGAATTCAGTAATCGGATAGCGTGGTACTTCAAACGACAAGGTTTCAAAGCCGGCGAAGTGATTGCTTTGTTTATGGAAACCCAGCCTGAGTATGTATTTATTTGGCTCGGATTGGCCAAGATACGTGTGACTAGTGCATTGGTAAACACTAATCTGAGAGGTATCCAGTTGATATACTGCTTGAAGATAGCTGGTTGCAAAGCTGTCATATTTGGTGATGAAATGGCTGATGGTAAGTGTTGTTCCTTTATCACTTCATAGTATAAAATTAGTTTTAGTTTTAGCGCGCACACCTTTGGCTAACCTATCGCACATCTGTTTAGTCGCCCTTTGATTCCTATGAGCTTAAATGCAGGTGCGCACACTACTCGATTTTAAATTGTGCAAATAAACAGTTGAATTGGCTGCGAAACAATCGACAATCACACAAGATATGTGTGATAGTTTAGTCAAAGGTGTGCGTGCGCCCGCTCCTTAACCTTTATTTTAATAGTTAGAGTGATTCAAGAGGAAAGTTAATGTTAAGTTAGTTAAGTTTCTAATGTGATATCGTAAATAAACAGATTTTCATATCAGCATTGGACTCATGCGAAGCCGGGGCCGGTCTTTAGTATTTAATAAACCTTTGAATTTGGAACATCCGATTTTAACATTTACCATTTCAAAACGTGTCTTATTTCCAGCTATAAAAGAAATTCAGCATGAGATTAGCGACATACCTCTATTCCAATTCAATTCACCTGATCGTCCAAATGCACCAATATTGCAAGACACGTCGCCGTTAGCCACCGAGCTGGCTGAGATGTCGACAGACGCATGCGCAGATGTAGACGTGGCTAAGCCCAGAGACACATTGATGTACATCTACACCAGTGGTACTACAGGATTCCCTAAAGCTGCTATTATAACTAACATCAGGTACGTCACTAATAGACATTTAAATAATTCCTAACTAATTGATATTATTATACTGCTGAACTTATGTTTAAAGCAACAATTCTCTTTTGGTCTTTTTAACAAGATATCTTGGAAATTATAATACATATTTGAAACTTAAAGAAAAAGGAATGTTTGGAATGAATGGTATTGTCAAGTTGGCCAATATTAATGTTATGACTTTATTTAAAGTGCAGAGACCAAAAGGATAACTACTGATAACCTTGGGTTTGATTCCACCTGTCTCCATAGTTCCTTATTTATAATACTTAGAGTCGTTATGTGGTCTTCCTTTGCGTCGATCTCTCAAACTAAAACTGCCCGTAGTAACACATTAAGGACTGGACGAGTTATTGGGCTATTAAAGAATGGCTATCAAGCAATCTATTATTTACGTATTTCTTGTAGATATCTTCTAATTCCACTGGGAGTTCATACATCAGCCCGTCTAACATCAGCTGACGTGATATACGACCCGCTGCCCCTGCACCACACGGCGGGCGGCGTGTTGGGCGCGGGCCAGGGCCTCATACTCGGCTGTACTGTCGTCCTGAGGAAGAAGTTCTCAGCTTCTAATTATTGGATTGATGCAGCTAAACATGGCTGCACAGTGAGTTCATTCTCAAGTTCTAGCTAAATTCTAGTTCCACAAGAAAGATTCGAACGTGGCAAAACTGCCCAAGTAATTTCGATTCCGTCAAATTCACTTACCCTTCCCATACTCCCCTTATAAGAAATGAGTGGTCTTCCCACTATTGTCCACTTTCCCTACGAAATAAGACAAAAATTAGGCGTCAGGCATTTGTTGTTTACAAATTGGTGTTAGGGTGGTATTATTTTAAATGTAACATATATTATTTTTATGTTCTATCTTCTACAATATTTTTTTACAACTTTCTTCACTTCCAGGTAGCACAATACATAGGTGAGATCTGTCGTTACTTGCTCGCGGTACCTAAAGGCGGTCACGATCGCGCTCACAATGTCAAAGTGATAGTCGGCAATGGCCTACGACCTCAAATATGGCAGGAGTTTGTTGACAGATTCGGTGTGGAGAGAGTATTGGAGTTTTATGGTGCTACTGAAGGGAATAGTAACCTTGGTAAGTACGAGTATATATGTTCCCACTCTCAGGTTACGGAGTTAGGAGTCACCATGCGTTAGTAGACCACGCTGCACTGCGGGTTGACTTCACACATATCTTTGAATTTCGCAGATATGTGCAGGTTGAGCGATGTTTTCCTTCACCGTAAGAATACTCAGTTTTACATTTACCGGTTCAATGTTTCGATCGAGTTGATTATAAATTCGTTGATTATACCGTTTAAGTATTGTTTAAAATCAGTTCATTAAATCAATTTCAGTGAACCTTGACTCTAAAGTTGGTGCAATTGGCTTCTTAAGTCGTCTCGTGTCTTCAATATATCCATTAACGCTTGTTAAGTAAGTACAAAGTTATTATTGAGGTTTACTTCAATACTGTTATAATTTATCATTCGTTCTGGTACATCAGCAACCTATCCTTGTCTCTATGGAGGGATGGCACAGTATGTGCTGCTCTTCCATACATCTCTATTAGCCGTCATATCTAAATTAACTTCCTTAAGCATATTCTCGTTCACACAATCCATCCATACTTTTTTGTTTATGTCATCATGATCTCTTCGAATAATATTTTCATACTTGCTCTGTTTCATGAGAATTTTATTTTATAGATGTGATGAGATAACTGGTGAGATCTTACGAGATGAGAACGGTAGATGCATCACATGCGGTCCTCATGAACCAGGTGAGCCGAAGATAAAATCACATATAGTGGAATTGAAAATCGACTCGCTTGTTGCCCTTCCCTAGACCTGGCCCAGATCATCGACTGATAATGCCCAAGTTCTGTCCTCATCCAAACGAAGTCACACTAAGTTGAAGCCTAAATAGTTTTCATACTATCATACTAATATTATAAATGCGAAAGTTTAGATGGAAGGATGTTTGTTAGTGTTTATAGCAAAAACTGCAGAACGGATCTCGATGTGGTATAGATGTAGAGGATAGTCTGGAAAAACACATAGGTTACTTTTATAATTCCACCAAAGCTAGTACATTTGTTGCAAATTTTAATAAAATGTTATCCAATAACAGGATTACTTCTCGGTAAAATTGATCCTAAGAAAGCGATTCTAACTTTCTCTGGATATGCTGACAAAACCGCATCAGAGAAGAAGATGGTGCGCCACGTGAAGGTAGAGAATGACTGTTATTTCAACACGGGAGATATCCTCGTTATGGACCATTATGGATACTTTTATTTCAAAGATAGAACCGGAGATACTTTTAGGTAAGTAAAAGTGAATTTGAATACTCCAAAATGGCAAAGCGACCGCTGCCCATAGACATCCGCAATTGCAGATGTTGCCTTCCCTTAATCGACGAAGGAGACGCACATAAACAGGATATTTTCTCTTCCTATGCGTCTTCTCCGCGTTAAATCCACTTTTCCTTCCCATTTTACCCTCTTAAGAAAAGGGTGGAAAGGAAAGGGGACCAAAATTTGGCCTGGAGTGATAAACGAATAAAGAGAATAGAAAAGAATTACGTCTATACAATCTATTGATATCACATATGATTATTTAGTGTGTTTCGCTAATCTATACTATTATAATATAATAAAGCGTAAACACACACTTCTTTACCTAAGATGTCAGCAATCACAGCATATTTTTGAATAATTCTTTTTTTAATAAAAAGCCTAACACTTACGTCACGCTTTAGGCTATATATTTTCACGCCATTAAACTTAGGGGTAAATATTTTGGATAAAAACCCTAATGTGGGAGAGACCATAAGTTGCTGCCAACATCAAGGAAGCAAGATTGCCATGGTTTGTTATCATGTCACGTCATTTTGACTTATGCAATTGATAATTTGACAAATGTAGGTTAACAATGAAATAAAGTTTTTTATAATTTCAGGCGGATGAAGCCGCAAGGGAACAGCTAATTTGCTTATAAATTAATTTTAAGAAATGTGACTGACGATAGGATGTTGTTTCTTTTTGAACTATTGATTATAGAAAAATTCATACATATTTTATGGTAAAATTTAGATGGAGAGGTGAAAATGTTTCTACTGCGGAAGTGGAAGGTGTCATCAGTAACTTGGTGGGATTGAAGGATGCTGTGGTATATGGTGTCAGTGTAAGTATGTTGTCACTATGATACTCGTTGATCTAGTATGATTTTAATTATTATATATTTTGCGTATTAATCTCTTCATCAAAAAATACTTGTAAATTATGTTTTAAAGTAAATTCTCTACATTTCAGATACCGAACGTTGAAGGCAAGGCTGGGATGGCCGCTATCTCAGACCCAGATAGAAATCTGGACATTCCAGACTTTCACAAAAGTATAACATCATCTTTACCAGTATATTCTAGACCTGTATTCCTTAGAATATTACCAGAGTCGCCATTAACAGCGACATTTAAATTAAAAAAGAAAGAATTAATAAAACAAGGTTACAATCCAAGTTTACATAACGACCCGATGTATTACCTCGATCAAAAGACTGGTTATGTTCCTTTGACGGAAAAATTATACGATGATATCGTTAAAGGTAATGTAAGGATGTGATTTAAACCGATTAAAAAATCCAGTGCCATTAACGCCCGGTTTCTGAAGTCAATTTGACAGTCTATTTGAAAGCGATAGCGTTGTTTCGATAACTAAATGTTTCTGAACTGCGCATCTGCACATTTGTCGTTAATCATTATGATAGGTACACTGAATCTTCAGAAATTGGTTATAAAAATGTTATTTTTTTATGTCTTGTAAAAGATGAATACTCGAATGCTTTTTTTAAAGAAAATTGTTTTTCTAATTTATTATTACTATTTAAAATTCCAGGAACTACTTATTTTAATGTTATCGACTTTTAATTATGTCTTCGTAAGTTTCGTTTTAGTAAGAAATATTGAAAGAAGATAGAATCACATCCAATATGTAATATTTGGTATAAAAGTGATTTGTTAATATTATGTACGACGTAAGTAATTTGCCTTTTTAGGGCGCGCGCACATCTTTGCCTAAACTATGTCACAACGCGCTTTGATTCCTATGAGCTTTATGGAGGTACACTACTCGATTTTTAGTTGTGCAACTAAACAGTTGAATTAGCTGCGAAACAATCGACAATCGCACAATTGTTGTGCTATAGTTTAGTCAAAGGTGTGCGCCTAGTTTTAGTGTATGATTTTATGTGATATCTTCGTAAGATAAATATGTAGAGATATGAATGTATAGATATGTTTATAGTTGTTCTGTTTTATTTACCTTGAATACTCGTATAAAAATCAATCTCAAATATACATGTGTTTTATTTTTGTGTTTTACTTTTAAAAAAATAAGGAGTGACGTCACAAGTCTCTTGCCAAAAAAAAGAAATTAAAACCACATACATTTTATTACAACGGGTTACATTAGATTTATGATAATTAAAAAGTATATACGAACATACAAAAAATATGACAATATTGGTCTATATGATTTAAATTATGCCCATTTCCTTTGTTGCGATTTTGAGTCCGTGTCGCACGACATGCCGCTAGTGGAAAAAGACATTAAATATATTGTTTGCTGCTCTATTTATTTTGTTTTAGTGACGATACAAAAATATTACATCTATCCAATCATGTACAAAATATATTAGTGAGCACTTTTCAATGAGATTATGTGAAACGATAATTGTTCTAAATGTGACTGCTGAAACAATATAGGTATCGCTGTCTCCATTTTATCAATAAGAATAAACGTGATAGCAATACAAAGGCCTACCACGAATATTTGGCAGAACGTATTTGTAACATCACCGACTTTTATAATTGTTGGTCTACTTTACGGCCGGTAGGGGTGCACAAATCTAATACAAAAGTCGATGAAATTACGAAAACAGCCCACGAATATTCTTCATTAAGCCTTCTGGCATTAGAGAAATCTGTCTATTGTAATGATTTCAGTAACTATAAGAGCGCGGACACCTTTGACTAAACTAACGCACAACTGTTTAGTCTCGCTTTGATTCCTATGAGTATATGGATGTGCGCACACTACTCGATTTTTAGTTGTGCAACTAAACAGTTGAATTGGCTGCGCAATTCAATCGCACAACAGTTATGCGATAGTTTAGTCAAAGGCCCGCACTTACGAAAAATAATCAAAGCTCGCATTTTCTTGTGGCTGATATTAATGGATTTTTGTCACATTTAAATATGATAAACGATTTAACGGATTAACATTTATAATGAAAACTCTTATTTACAGCTTAGCACATTTATATTTGAACTATATTTTTATATCAATTGACAACGAACTTATCTGTTACCATAGATTACAATCCGTGCCCGATAACTTAAGTCACTTGCATTGCGACCGATAATATGTCGATTGTACTTTGATCGAAATAATTTTTAACCTCGCTGATTGTGACGTCATTATTTAGAACTTATGCTATCGTCCACGAATATTATTTATTACACAAAATACTTCTAGTTACTTATACTTCCTTACTTAAATAGATTAATCTATACATATAATAAAATTGGAGTATCTGGTTGTAATATCAAAAGAAAAATTACAGATTTCGGATAGATGATGTATATACGTTGCTGATAACGAAAATCGCATTTCAAAAATGTTTGTCTGTCTATCTGCCCGCAAGCCGCATTTGTTCCACCGGGCCGATTTCCACCGGACTTTCACTGAAGGGTAGCTGACATAGACGGGCATATTATAGGTCACTTTTTTATCTTAATATTGCGTGGACGAATTCGCGGGCAACATCAAGGTCACTAATAAAATTGTATGATCTTCACAAGTCACTGCAAATATATGAAACATTGAACACTGTAATATTTTTAAAGCGCCGATAGCCTAATGCTTTATGGTACAGACTATCGCCGCGCGCATTCAAGCTGTGGATTCGAATCCAGCCGATGAGACTATCGTCATTAAGTTAATTTTTCAAGCTCACTTGGAATATACACTTTTTTTAAATAAAATAATGCTAAATGTTATTAATTTTAATTAATTATGTATTAATTAATTATTATTAATTTATTAATTTTGTTGCCACTATTACATTATTTCGCATTGCAATGCTGTACAATTACTTAGTAACTAATCTACAGGTAAAAATTTACAAATCTCGTACTCTAGTTTTATATATGTGTCATCATCATCTCCTCCTCCTTATCCTACTCCCGTAGGGTCGGCGCACCGGGTTTTCGTCCTCCAAATAACTCTGTCATCCGTCATCTCAGTCATCACTCCCTTCTTGATCATGTCACCTTTCACACAATCCATCCATCTCTTTCTAGGTCTACCTCTACCGATGTACCCTTCCACACTCATAACTAACGTCCTTCTTGTTACATGCGATTCATCCCTTCTCATAACATGCCCATACCACTTTAACCTTTTACTCCTTATTTTGTCATATTATATTATATTTTATATAAATTATAACTCGACTAAACTCATGTGAAAACACTCCGTTGTAGGCACTGACCAGTTTCAGACCCGTCGGGGGTCCTTCAGGGTGAGTGGTTACCGGCTTTATTCGCTATAGCGTCGCGACGGTCACTAAAGAAGGTCCTGAAGGACCCCCAACAGGTCTGAAACTGGTTTTCAAGTGAGTTTAGCCGTGTTATAATATTATGGCCGACGAAAGATTTAATAAGTTTATAATTATTTTGTCTATAAAAATATACTTATTTAGTGTATAAATATGAACATATAAATATGTTAGAGCGGCCGCACACCTTTGACTAAACTATTGCACAACTGTTGTGTGATCGTCGATTGTTTCGCCTATTCAACTGTTTAGTTGCACAACTATAAATCGAGTAGTGCATCTCCATATAAGCTCATAGGAATAAAAGCGAGATTAAACAGTGCGATAGTCTAGTTAAAGGTGTGCACGATTTACCAGTTTGACAATCGAATGTCGATTCTCCATATGTAATTTTGTATTGTACATAATACTGAGGGAATTTACCCTATAAAAGGACTTCTGAAGCCTTTTTTGCCTCAATTCTGTGCTTCGAATTTTATATCTACCAACCAAACGGTCGATTGTTCAGTTAAATCGGTCGGAACTAAGAATCTATAGGCTTTATTATTCGTATAAAAATTGTTTGTTTGTTTATCTCACTTCGCTGAACCTTTGAATATAATATACACTTGTTTATAAAAACTAGACACTGGCAAAAATATTTTTATCATTTTTTTTATCTATGTTATGATAGTTACTACATAATCTATGGGTTTTTCTTTACAAAATCTAGATAATTTAAAACATTTGCCTATTTTTTTAATTGTCCCGCAATTATTATTTTATCTTTAATTTGATTAAAATTGTTAAAGAAATTAATACAGCTTGAAAAGAACTATTTTACACTGATCTCTATAAATAAATAGGTCATTGCTGCACAAGTTTTGATTCGTTCCTAATTTAAAACTCAGTTAACAGTTAACTCTCTACCTAATTCTAGTTCCAATTTCAACCACAGCTACCAATCGTGACCCTATCCTATCCATTCATAGAGGTCAGTGTTATTTTAATTATAAATTTATAATTATTACATGTTTTAAAAAAATAAGACATTCTTTCCAATGGGAATTAATGGATTTAAAAATATATCTAAACTTTGTACTTATTTTGTCACATCAAAGGAGCATTTCAGTAATATCTCAAAAACCGCTAAAACTTTTCCAAATCGACATATAACCTATTAGCGCTCTGTCATCGTTCATTTCTCTGCTTCCTCCAGTTGAGGAGAGGCTGGTTCAGTTCTTCCTCGATCTGACTTTGAGATTTTCCTTTCGTCTCCGGCAGCAGTACGTACAAGCCTGCTGTCCCCAGCAGCGTACTGCTGGCGCACAAGTAGTATACTGCGTGAAGTCCCAAGTAAGAAGCTAATGAACCGAAGTACCGCAGTAGTAAGAAGTTGCTAAGCCAAGTGCAACTGATGAGGAAACTCGAAGCAAGACTTCGGACCTGAAGTTAAGAGTTACCGATCAAATATAATTAGTAATAAGAGCGGGCGCACACCTTTGACTAAACTATGGCACAACTGTTGTACGATTGTCGATTGTTTTGCAGCCCATTCAACTGTTTAGTTGCACAACTAACATTCGAGTAGTGTACCTCCATATAAGCTCATAGGAAGCAAAGCGAGATTAAACAGTTGTGCGACAGTTTAGTCAAAGGTGCACGCTCTTAGTGTGTACTTATTAAATAGAATAGATAAAAATCTTACTGATATTATAAATGTGAAAATTTGGATGGATGGATGGATGTTTGTTTGAGCTTGTAGCCTAAACGTTTTGAAGAGTTTAAAGACAGTTTGGAAGAACACATAGGCTAGTTACATTTGTTAATTAAAACTAAGAATAAACAACAAACTAGACTAAAGAACTCGCTTAGTGTAGAATAAGCTTGTAATATTGTATGGACTCTGAGAGTGGCAATAATTAAAAACTATACTTACATTCACAGAAAACAATTCCGATATCAGGACATATGGAACTGAACCCAAACCGATATTGTAAAGGAACAGTACTATTGATAACAGAGTAATAGGCGCCCAGACCTCTTCACTACCTTCTTTCGGTTCGTATTTCACTGACCAAGTAGTAGGAGTTACATTTTCCAAACTTATTCTGAACAAACCTATTGGATCTCCGCTAACATTACTAATACTGTCATTGTAAAGATCTCTATAGCTTTCTCTCTCTGTAATATGTTCTATTTCTCTCATTTTATCTTTAACAATCCTCTTGTACAGCGGTCGTTGGTACCAGGAGTGCATACGAAGGTGGGGGTCGCAGTACACGCCGAGGATCGCCAGGCAACAAGCTATGCCGGAACACGACCACAGTAGAAGAGTCTGGAAATACATGTTCGTATTCAAATTATAGCAGAAATTCCCTTATATTGTGACAATTTAAAGAAAATAAAAAAAATATAACAGCAAAATCTATTTTGTTTCTTACTAACATCATAAGTGCGAAAGTTTGGATGGATGAATGTTTGTTAGATTTTGTAGCCTAAACTGCTGAACGGATCTAGATGAATTTTGGCATTGATGTAGATGATTACCTAGAAGGACACACAGGTTACTTGCTTTTTTGCATTCCAGGCGGACGGAGTCGCGGGCGAAAGCTAGTGAATCTATAAAACTATATCGTACCTTCCTGCCGAGCTTGTCAACAGTGAGCGTGGCGAGCGCTGCGCCCAGCACGAGCGCCAGCCCGCACAGCACGCAGCCCGCGTCCCACGCGCCCCAACCTGCGCGCGGCAGGCTCCTACCCACACTCTCTCAGTTAGCATATATAACAATTCACTCGCTAAGCATTATTTATAACGTACCCGTTATAAATGGTGAAGTTGTAAGCAGTGATGTTGAGTGCAGGCAGCTTGTGCGCGGAGTGACGTAACAGCGCGGCCGCATAACTGCTGACTGCGCCCGCGCCGCTGCCCGCCGCCATGCCCACCACCACGCAGCACGATGCCAGCGCCCTCCGTGACCGACGACGTGTCACTGGAGTGAACACGAATACTATATTACAGTAGTAATAAATGCTCGAAGGACCAAATTAATGAGCAAAGAACTAGTGGCGATTCGTTTAATATAGTTCTGGTTCTTACTCAGATTTGCTTATTAGCTACTTACTAACTGCCACGCATCGTAATATTTAAACCAAAAAATCAATTAGAATCAACGTACACAACTCTCTGCAAGGTGACACTTGTTCCTTCTTATCACAGTTAGAATCCAAGCCGCTACTTCTTTTCAACATCGGCTGGAATGTGTCGGAGTCCTGCCGGCGCAGGTGCTGTCTTCTGCCGGCGCACTCCGACGTGCGGATCCTGACCTCCTGCTGCTCGATCACATCAGTCAGGTCCTCGCGGAAATCGGAGCCGTCGAACCAGCACATCACTCTTGCTGCTTCCTAGACCACATTAATATTATATTGTTTGAATCTTCACACTCAGTAAGGAAATTTCATATTTACATCGGGGCAAAGGAAGTCATTTTAGATATGACGCTATTCGAAGTTGTAATAGTTCTTACCTGTATTCTCCCAGCATTGATCAAGTACAAGGGTGTTTCTGGCAGCCAGAGTAGAGACAGCAGCAGCACGGCAGGAGCGACCGCCATGGACAGGGAAAGCGCGTGAGGAGATAGGAGCACGCCCGCGCAGTACGCGAACAGTATGCCACAACTGAACAAAATAATAATTAAATTTGGAATTCTCTTTTATTATTACACTACCAATCGAACTTCGGATCGTAAATCATATGCCTTATCTATCCAGCCAAAATATCATTAATTTAATTACTCAGTAACATTAGTTTCAAGACTTGAAGGACCAAAACCAAAATTTAACTTTGAATTGTCTCTTTGTTTGCATACTGGAGTTTAGCCAGTACTAGTTTACCTGCTAGCCAGTGCGGGCATGGCAGCAAGACCTCGTGCCCGCGGCGCTATCTCAGCACAGTAGAGTGGGGCCAGCGCCATGGCTCCCGCTCCGCCAGCCCCAGCCGCGACTCGAGCTGTCCACACGCCGCGCGGACCACACCACGCTGCTAGGGACCAGCTGATCTAGAAAGAGATTGTTCTTGTTTAGATCTGGACAGAAGCGATAGAATATTTATGCTAGGTTTCTGAAATTCTCATTTATTTTATCATTACCTAGTGATTCATTAGGTTGACCTATGTTTCAACGGAACTCTCAAGAAAAAACTTAACTTACGTAGTTGGGAAACACTTTTCATGTAGTTATCAAATCAAAATCCCTAACGAATGGTAAAAAGTAGCTGAGAAACCGGCCATTGGTCGTTCTCTTTAATTAATCTATATAATATAAAGATGAATGCTTTTTTGGATTTTTGTATGTATTGAAATAACTCAAAAACTACTGAACCGATTTCAAAAATTCTTTCACCATTAAAAAGCTACGTTATCAGTGATTTACATAGGCTACATTTTTAACTTCACACAGACGAAGTCGCGAACAAAGGTAATAGATATTTCTATTAATTAAAAAACTATTTAAAGGGTCTTTTTTAGGGAAGGCTCGAGTCGAGGAAAGAATTAATATAAAACACAAACTCACAATAAAACTAAGGCTAATACAGAAGGCGCCTGCTTTACGTCCTTTGCTATCAGCCAGCACCGCGAAGAATGGAGCCGCGGGCAGCGCTACGAGGCAGGGCAGAGCTGCAAGCCAGGCGCCTCCAGTTAGCGCCTCGCTGCCAAGCACACCCGACACCCAGCCCATACTGCAGCCGTGAGTGAAGCACGACAGATTGTCTGGAACACAAAGATATCAGACAACTCGTTTCTCCACTATTTATCGTCTAATTCTTGTCTACTCGTCTACATCTACGATCGTCTACGTTTTTCCTATCAAAATTACAGATTATACATACAAACAGAGGCGGCGACAAGCCGGCGCACGGATCCACGCCATCTTTTCGACGCCGTCCGCTCAATGCGGTTCCTGTAACAAAAAGGAGAAAAACGTCGGCGTGACAAGATTAATGACTTTCTTTGTATTTCAGTCTAGGGAAATTTAAAAAACAGAAATCATTTTATACCAATAACACTGCTATTTAGAATAGAATATATACACATTTATAGTAATTCTCTTAAAAAAAATCTTAAAATATGATTTAGTAAATCGGTTAATCTCAAAGGCAATGTCTAGCTTTCTCCTTCTATACCCATGCTACTCGTATATCTATCCTTCTCTCTCATGTAATATTTGTACATTTATAATCGATTTCCTATTATCAATTTAATTTAAAAGTTATTACAAAAACCTTTGTACTATTCGAAAAAAATCGTGTAAAGATATAATGACGAGACATATTGTTATCTCTTTTATTATCTTTGAATATATAGAGATAGCAATATAGAGTTCCAATACAATTTACGGTTAGGAATACGGATACAATATTAGACTATTAGATCTGATACTTGTTATTGGATAAATCAAGTTTGCGATATTCCCACATTTCCCTCGGGACGTAAACGGTCTGCTTTCTAGATAATAAACTTCGCCGTTCACTCGGGCATCGGATATTGCGTTATATTGAATATTGGTATTGGATGTGGGATGTTACCTTTCGGAGTAATTGATGTTATATATAGAGAGAGAATTTCGTTTACATGTAGTGGTATATTGGTAAACTATCGCACAACTGTTTAGTCTCGCTTTGATTCCTATGAGCTTATATGGAGGCACACTACTCGATTTTGAGCTATGCAACTAAACAGTTGAATTAGCTGAGAAACAATCGACAATCGCACAACAGTTGTTCGATTGTCGATTGTTTCGCAGCCAAAACTGTCGAGATACTAACGATACTGAAAGACTCTGTAGAAGATTATGTATTACTAGCATTCGCCTGCGACTCCGTCCGCGTGGAATTACAAAAAAACAAAAATGAGTAGCCTATGTGTTCTTCCAG
>LD688946.1:1957864-1973186 GCA_003118335.3 Papilio memnon
CATCTTAGCACGAATGGGTCGGCTCGCCCGGTGCAATACCACGACCACACAGAAGACAGGCGTGAAGCGGAGCAATTCCGCGTACAGTCTGATGAGTGTGGTGCCGGAGGCCCAATTTTAGTCCCTTTCACGTTCCACCCATTACTTATAAGGAAAGGATTGGATGGGAAAGTGGATTTGACGGTTGAGGAGATGCATAGAAAGGGGAAATATCCTCTTTATGTGCGTCTCCTCCTCCGTCGATTTAGCGTAGGCGACGCATCTGCAATTGCGGATGTCTATGGTCAGCGGTCGCTTCGCCGTTTCGGCGGATTTAGGTTTGCTCGTTTGCTACCTTACTGTATAAAAAAAAATCGACGAATTCCGGTGGATGATAAAGCTTTTCCTGATACTTCACTATACGCATTAACGTGTCTTTGAGCACACCTTCACACTTTATTGTTGGTAGAAGACTATGCCAAACATTTGGATTAACTCCAAGGACCTTGACTGCAGAACTATAAGTTCAGTTCCTCAGAAATACCAGGGAATCAGAACTTGTAAGATGTAGGAATGACCCAACAGAGAAAATTCATACGATCTAAGCAAGGGAGTCAATAAAATTAAAATTAAACTAGCCATAACTGTGCGTTACGTACAGCCGGCCCGGTTACTACGTCCGCCTGAAATAGGGCTGGCACATGGAGAAATTTAATAAATTACGATCAATGCAGTTTTGACTACATGTTTAATAATTTATTGATATTTTAACATACAATATAAGCTTTCAATAGTAAAAATAGACATGACCATATCTAAGTTCATTTTTATAGTAAGGAATAAAAACTGACTGCGTAATTCTTAAATATGCAACTTAACTCTGACGGTAGATCGATTTTATTATCTACGAGTTGTCGCCCTCAAACTTCGTTAGCGCATAACATTCCCGTGTGCATCTACTTTTTAACAGCGCGGAATTAAAAAAATGTAGCCTATAATATGCCCATCTATGTCAGTTACCCTTCAGTGAATGTCCGGTCGAAATCGGCCCAGCCGTTTCGGAGATTACCCGGAACAAACGCGGCTTGCGGACAGACAGACAGAAAATACATTTTTAAATGCGATTTTCATTATCAGCAACGCAAATACATCATCTTCCCGAAATCTGGAATTTTTCTTTTGATATTACAAACAGACACTCCAATTTTATTACATGTATGTATAGATGTGTCGTGTCTCTTACCCATAGAAAATTGTTTTTAAATTCATATCGTTATTAATATTTTTTCCTGCATCAAATTTAAACTTCTGTTACATATCTGAAAGATACACACAGCTTTGGTATGTAAGTATTTTAATAAACACATCTCTCTTCGAATTCCTGGAACGTATTAATCAGCGTTAACCTTTTATTTTTGAACAACAACATTATTCGTTGCATCGCATCCCTGTTCGGCGTTGCAAGTGCACTGTTTATTTATATCGGCCTAATTTCTAAAGTGGGATGCATTTGTGGGGCAGCCCTGCGCGTCCCTCCCGATGTACTTCTTGCAACTTATGTATTCCTGGTAAAACACAATTAATACCACGCGACTGTCACCACTGTTTAAACACTTATATAAAAAAATGACATCTCTAGGAGAAGGGAGTGTGATGGTCGGCACGAAAACAACTTCAAGACCCACTTTGGCCCACTGCACCAGAGCAGTGAGTACAAGATTTTTCGAATCTTACTAATATTATAAATACGAAAGCTTAGATGCATGGATGTTTTTGTGTTTGTAGCCTAAACGACTAAACGGATCTCGATAAAATTTGGCATAGACGTAGAGGATAGTCTGGAAGAACACATACCCACTTTTTTTTAATTCCACGTAGATGGAGTCGTGCGGGAAAGCTAGTAAGTCCATATTTAATAGTAACTGCCCTTAGTCCTAGCCTAGATCATCCGTTATCAACGTACATTGTACCATTTGTCTTCTTTTTTTCAAAGGGGAGCCAATAATTATAAATTTCATGACATTGTATTTGTTTTATTGCATACTAGCTGTTCCCTTGCGGCTTCATCCGCTAGAAATTAGAAAAAACTTTATTTTATTGTTTACATTTGTCAAATTAACAATTGCAAATGTCAAAATGACTTGACATGATGACAAACCATGGCAATTTTGCTTCCTTGATGTTGGCAACAACTTATGGTCTCTTTCCCACGTTGGGTTTTTATCCAATTTATTTACCCCTTAAGTTTAATAGCGTAGAAATATATAGCCTAAAGCGTGACGTAAGCGTAGGGCTTTTTACTAAAAAATAATTATTAAAAATATGCTGTAATTGCTGACATCTTAGGCAACAAAGAAGTGTGTGTTTACGCTTTATTATCTTAGTATAGATTATTGGGTTAGGAATATTGTAATAACAAAATAATAACACTTTAAATCATAGGCGTAGGCAGTTTTTGAACGCGTATTTATCTGTTCTTTGTTTTTTTGAGAAATGCTTACTCTATTCTATTTTATCAACGTAGCAAACAAAGTACTGATATCGATAGCCTTCATAAAAATGCTGCATGGCTAGAAATATCATAATTAGACGCTTTAATAAAACATTTTTATTGTTTAAAACTCTTTCCTTGTTTGAACACGCACTTCTGTTTACTGCTAAATAATTATATAATGTTAAAAGTAAATCTATCTATACATATAATAAAACTGGAGTGTCTGTTTGTAATATCAAAAGAAAAATTCCAAATTCCGGAAAGATGATGTATTGGCGTTGCTGATAACGAAAATCGCATTTAATTTTGTATTGTCTGTCTGTTTGTCTGTCCACAAGCCGAGTTTGTTCCGGGTAATCTCCGAAACGGCTGGGCAGATTTCGACGGGACTTTCACTGAAGGGTAGCTGACATAGACGGGCATGTTATAGGCTACTTTTATTTTAATTCCGCGCTGTCAAAATGGCGTAACGGGTGGTTCAAATTTTCGTTACAGTTGCCTTTAAACACTACTTACAGTATGATAGAAGTCACATTTTCTATTGAATTTGTAGTTTAACAGTAGTTTAGGCTACATTTAAGGCGCTAATACATTTATATGCCGTTTCAGTATACGGGGAAGACTCACACGCTTTTTCCATTCACACAATCCATCCATAAAAGATCCATCTGTCCTAAGTTCGTGATTTTTTCTATTATCCACCACAGAATTATTAAAACATTAATCTACATAAAATTTAAATTAATCTATGAAATAGCTAACATAGATTAAACAAGTCGCCTCTGAGTTGCGTGTTAATCGAAGGCAAAAAACAGGCGATTTTCCATTGTTTCTGCACCTTCTTCATAATTATCAATGGCAAGGTCGATGGCTGCTTCCTGAATTATCTCTTCCCGATACATTTTAGCTGTTTATGGTGTTTTAATATAACTGTAGTTTCTCTAGTATTGCGGATGTCTATGGGCGTTGATCAACTAACTGGAGGCGTGTTGGTAAACGTATGTAATATGATAAAAAAAGTAAAACTGCATTAAAAAAAGTCTTAAAGTAAACTCATGACTTGAAAGTATGCAAAGATTATGACTTATGTAGTTTTAGAGTGGACATTAGAAACATTTCCCAACAAATAATCACATTTTAGAAATATAAAAAAAAAATCGCATGGGTGTTTTGAAGGGTGGTTAAGGGTATCCTCACCTACAGTTTGGAAGAAGTAAAACTGTTTTTTTACCACATCCTAGTCATGTGACTCTAAAATCATTTTCGACGACCTTACAATTTTCCAAAACAAATAATAATATTATTATATGTAAATTGTAACGAGAAACCATGTGTCACGTAATCACAGAGTAAACACGCATGCAGTGCACAGATTAAAAAATATTATTCATTGTTTATCTTCACCTTGTTTTTTTATGTAAATGAATTCCGCGGAGAGGTATTTTTATATAAAAACATCAATAATTACTGGTCTATTACAAGGTTTTACAGCCTGGTAGAATCAGTCCCCATGGATCTTATTGTGATTGAAATAATTAATAAGTGCTACAAAATTGAATCATCACATTCATCAATCAGCGATGGTCAAATAGTTAAAACTCGTATTTAACTAAACAGTGATTAACTATATTTTAGGTTAATCCAGAAGGTAAATATTATTGTAGAAGTTAACATATAAGATTACTTACTGCATTAAACACACGAGATATCCTAGCGTCGCATATCCTGCGCCGAGCGACGTCTCAATCGATCGCTACTAGAAGTCCAATTTCACGTCGTCTCGCTATATATATCTATATATCTATACTGATATTATAAAGAGGAAAGATTTGTATTTTTATATGTATTCGATTCACGTAAAAACTATTCGGCAAATTTCAAAAATTCATTCACCATTAAAAAGCTACGTTATCAGTGAGTAACATAGGCTATATTTTTTAATCTCACGCGAGCGAAGTCGCGCGTAATAGCTATATCTTACTAATATTATAAATGCGAAAGTTTAGATGGATAGATGGATGTTTGTTAGAGTTTGTAGCCTAAACGGCTGAATGGATTTCGATGAAATTTGGTTTAGATGTAAAGGATAGTCTGGAAGAACACATAGGCTACTCACTTTTGTTTTTTTTTAATCCACGCGGTCGGATCGCGGGCAAAAGCTAGTATCTATATATCTGTTCAACATCTACGATAGTATTATTTTAGAACTAGTGCTTAAAGAAGCTGTTATAATTAGTATTGTAGTATGGCCTGATGTTCTTTATGTCAGTCAAGGTATCGAGACAATGCGTTTATTTAAATAGACCCGTCGACCAATGTTGGTTAATTAGTCTTACAATGTTGGATCAAATGTTTGACACAATATAGTAGACTAGAGGTCGCCGCCAACTTCATCGCAGAATCTAAAAGGTTTTGATCACTGAACTGTATAAATGGATAGGTCCTTGCTGGGTAATGACAGCTTTAGCTACGTTACTGAAACGCCCCTGTTAAAGATCTGTTATATTTTATTAGTTTGAGTTCTCACCACCACCAGCAACATCAACAAACTTATTGTAGCCTGTCCATTTATAGAGATCTGTGACTTAGATTAGCTTTTGTTTTTCACGGTTCGGACAGACAACGATTGGCTAGATGGTTATGAGTCAGTTCAATACTTGGCAACGCTGATCTCGTCGTTGTGCGGGTCGAGAATCTCGCCCTCGTGTGCTAAATATGCGAGGGCAGACATTGTAAAAGTGTATAAGAGTTCACACCTGTTCAAATAAACTAGTAATATCACCATCTTCCTCGTTATCCCACTCCCGTAGTGGCGCAACAGGTTTTTGTCCTCCACATAACTCTATACGTCATCTCAATCACTCCCTTCTTAATCATGTCACCTTTCACGCAATCCATCTCTTTCTATGTCTACCTCTACCGGTGTACACTCATAACTATCGTTCTCCTAGTTACATGCGATTCATTCCTCCTCATAACATGCTCATACGATGCTAACCTTTTACTCCTTACCCTAAATAAATTTAAAAGTTATAATAATAAAGCCTTTATTACTGAAGATTTTTTTACAGTTATTTTTTTCTTAAAGCTATTTACATTTTTATTCAATGTAAAATAATTTTTGAACCGGCGACTCTTATCCCTTATCTACAGCTTGTCCTTGGACAAAGGCCTCCTCTAAAGACTTCCACCTCTGTCTATCCCTAGCTTCTCGAATCCACAAACGGCCTGCAACTTTTTTAAAATCGTCTTCCCATCTCTTTACCTGTCTTCCTTTGTTCTTCCATGTCGTGGGTACCTTAAACTTAAAAGTTACTGGAAGGTAAAGATTTATACCATCTTTGAAAGGAAAGAAAGGAAATATGGATGGCTGATAGAGAGATGTATGGAGTTACGTTTGTCAGGGGAAAAGGGCAAGATTGTGATGAGATAGAAGTTTACGTTCGTATTTTACTCACTGTTGCAGGGATTTATTTTGAAATAGCTATAGTTTAGCTTTGATTAAGAGCGTGCGCACACCTTTGACTAAACTATCGCATAATTCTTGTGTGATTGTCGATTATTTCGCAGCTAATTCAACTGTATGCGATAGTTGAGTATCAGGTGTGCGCACTCTCTAAGGTTAGATTTTTTTTATAAATACATAAATGGTCAGGCGTAAAACAAAGAACATTTTTTGAATATTAAATAGGTATTTATTAAATTTAATTGCACCTACAACATTAAATGATTTTGCGCTGTTCCGTAGACATTCAATATATTTTCACCATAGGCCTTTAAGTTTCGAAGAATTAAACATTGAAGCAAAAATATACATACAAAAAACACAATTTTTCATACAAGAATAAGATTTTATTAGACACGTCTTTGGCTCGGGACAAAACAAAATAACAGAAATAAGCATTTCTAGCACCATCTGGACAAAAGAAACAAACATAAATAAAATAAACAAAAATATAACAATAATAAAAATGCTATGCTATACGGAAAGTGAAACTTGGTTTCTTAACGGCCCTTCACAATTTACGAACGATTTTGTAATGTCGGTACAACCCGTGCAAAATAACATGAGACAAACTACTTACGTCTCACCGTGTTCGCAGTGTTTCACACAAGGGTAGAAGTGAGGTAAAGCGGTAAACAGATCAGTACATCCACACACAACGCCGTCGCGTCAAATTCAAATGGATATACTTCACCTTTTTCTGCTGTTTACAGTTCTGCCCACGTGTGAAAACGAAGTGTGTCTGTGACGTCAACTATTTCTCATATTAAAATGCACAATTATTAAGTATAGAACTTAAGTAGTCAATAACATTGCATTGTAAACTGATATCTTAAAATAACTTTTACATATAAAAGCATGTTAACGGGACGGAGTTATGGAGCGTTTAAAATAATTTTAACAACTTCTACATACCAATTTTAAATTGCATTTAAATGTCCAATAAATAATATATACTCCAATTATCAAGTGGTCCTTAGTCTCAGTTAACTGTGAGTACCACTTATTCTTGATGTTTTCATGTACGATTTCATTGGTATGTAGAAATCATTATATTTAGGATTCATATGGTAACTATATGTTTCAAAACCCGTTTTGTTATGGTCATAGCAAACCTTTTAAACATATTCTTACGATAGATTCTATTATTACGAAAAAATTGCTATTGATATGAAAATGTTTTTAAAAACCAGACGGTCTATCAGGAATCACGTATGACAGTTGCGAGAACATTCGTAACGACTTCGACATTTTTAATGAGATTTGTTGGTGTACGTCTTATCTAATACAAATTTTGTCGATGAAGTTACGAAAACATTATCACGGATATAATTGATGAACCCTCTGATGCTGACTGAACGAGTAAAGCGAACAAAAAATGACGTTTTTGTCACAAAATAAAATAAAAAAACGTACGTCTACTAGTCGCAAATTGATTCCCAAATCATCTCTTTAATTTAATACAAGCTGAAGTAGTAAAGTGTCATATCGTTTTTCTCTTGTCCTTAAAAAAAATAAAAAAAATTGCATCACTTCAATCCTGTTTATAATCTATATTGTACTTACCATGTGGTAGAGCACTAAAAACATCTATCATAGACAATTATTTCTTACTTAAATAATTAATTAGTCATAAAAAGAAAAATCTAACAAGAATCATAAAGGTACATTTTTAGGAATAAACATTTTAGAAGTCAACAAAAAATAATAATTATTATTATTTAATAATAATATCCCATAGCTGTAAATCGCTTAGCGTAAAACCCTTAATATGTACACACATTTTTTAAATTAAATGAAAACAATGAAAAATTAAAAAACAGAAAAGGAACAAAAATATTTTCAATAAACCCATTTTCCTAACTTCAAGAACAAAATAATAACAACCGGGCGAAAATAAAAAGAGCTATTCAAAATATTTTTTTCTCACATAACCTTCTCCGATTTAATTTTTTTTAAAGAAAAAACGATAGTTTAAGTAGATGAAGGCAAATTAAAAACTAATTATTAATTGAACCAAAATTATATACAACCAATTTACAAATATTACATTAAAAAAAACTTATGTTTATTCTATTTTATACAATACAATTCCTTAGAAGTATGAAGTATTAAAAATATTTTTATTAATATTTCATCAAAAATTGTGAAAAAATTGAACATTTTTATTGTCTCAGTAAATGTCAGTCAAAATATTATATTTATTTTGTGTACTTTAGTTTATTTTTTCCTCAAAAAATGAGCATATATGTAATTTTTAAAGCACTCTCAAACATTTTTTTTGCACCATGCTTTTAGATTTAAAAAAATCAGTCAGTTTTTTAAATGTGGACTTATGAAAAAATGAAGTTGGCTGGCAGTGATAAAATAAGGTGAAAATAAAAACTAATTCAGTTCTTTACGCCATCTTATTTGTAAAAAAAATGAAAAAATGAAATTTCAAATATTTTAATATTTTTTCAAATGTAAAAAATTGATAGTACCAATGCGTATGTATTTTGTTATATCTCTTGAACAATAAATTCAGCCACCGCATTTGAGATCACATCATTGTGGCACAAATTCATGTTCAAGAATGACATCTATCAAAAAATATAACCTAAAAATATCCATGTATATTTGTATAAAAGTAAACGGTATAAATCACAAAGTAATTTCGCTAACTAGGCTTTTAGAGGCGTCAATATTTAAGTCTAATGCACGATATCACACGGAGTTCATTCACCAATCACTTGTATTCTCGATCTGGAAAAAAGAAAAAAAAACATTAAAAAAAAGAATCGTAAACATTAAAATATCTATTTTGAACACTAATATCATATTTAAAGCAATGTACGGAACACACATTCATACAAACATACGATTGAAAAAATACGCACACACACACAATATAATTTTTTTCAATTATCACGTGACTGAGATATTTGTATCGATTTTCTAATCGATTTTAATCGATGTTCGAATCCACTCGACATAGATGCATCGACATTCTCCGAGCTATTACGTGATGCGTTACATCAGAATCAGGGAAACGAGGTTTCGGTGTTTCGTATGTTTTGGTCAAGGCCGCATCATAACTGTTAATTTATAACTGTTCCACTTCTCTTTACGTTCCATTCTACGTTAGATAATAAGTAGGATAGACGATTAACTAATGTGAAGAATTAATTATTTGAAATGTGCATTACCTTGGAAAATAGATTTTAAATTTTAATAACTAAGTGTTGCCAGCAACTTCATCAGCGTGGTATAATAAATTAAAACAAAAATTGTCTATGTCACAAACACAAGTTACCTGTAAAAGTCCCGTCATTATCCAACCGTTTCGGACAAATACGGACTTGCGAATAGACAAAAAAAAAAGAGGCTGGCATTGCGATTTTGTTCGAATATATCTTTAGTGACACAGTAAGGGCGCACACACCTTTCGACTAAACTATCGCACAACTGTTTAGTCTCACTTTGATTCCTATGAGCTTATATGGAGGTGCGCACAGTACTCGATTTTTAGTTGTGCAAATAAACAGTTGAATAGACTGCGAAACAATCGACAATCGCACAAGTGTGCGATAGTTTAGTCAAAGGTGTGCGCCGGCTCTTAATATCTTGCGCGTATTAATCATACCGACAGGTGGTGTTACCATTCGAATACCTCAATTTCAATAGTTCCCAACGTCGGTCGGTCCGAGGAACTATGTCAGCACACTTAAGACAAGTTACGTCAGACCCGCGGAAGCCCGACGACCGACTTTCACAGACCAACGTTACATAACACCGAATTCGTATTACATAATAGTTCCACAGACCTAATGTCCCACTGAGGCTGTTACGTCATTTTTTTTAATAATTTTTGGCAGGTAAAATTGAATGTTAGTAGAAAGTAGAACGTGTGAAATGGCAACATTGGAGTTAATTGGGCCGCATTCGCACGCCGTGTTCGATTACGTTTTTTATTTTTCAATGTTGCAATAGTCTGGGATTTTTCGGAGACAGGATGTGTTTTGAACGGATGGATAGATCCGGTTGAGGTAAAAGGAAAGTGATTCAATCCTAATTACGCAATGGTAATAAACCGTAGGATATAGTTTGATTAAATCTGCAACATATACGTACAGATAACATGTCCACTTTTATTGGACATACCGTATAATGATACTGGCCAGTAACTATTAAAACTTATGTCACCTTTTATAATCTGACGTAATGCAAAAAAAAAATAAACAAAAACTTGAAGTATCCAACTTCGAACTTCAAAAACTTAATAAAGAAAATTAGAACCGTACTTTTAAAAACCGACATTTACGTACAATACAAAGTAAAACAAAAACTTGTTACTTTAATATTTGTAACTTTGTTTAAGAACTCCGTATTGTTAAGTTTCTTATCCCGTTGATTATCGAACGAATATTTCATAATATCGGGTACTTATATCATGCTCACATAATACGTATTAAAAAATATATGAAACAGAGAAAAAAAAACAACAATCAATCTCTTTTTATTTGCCAATTGAAGTTTTTTCATTGGCTTTAAGCTTTTCTGAGATCCTAAAGGTGAGAACTAATATATGTGCAATTTGGGAAACCCGCGAACAACAAGCCACTCGTAACGTCACTATGCAGCTTAACCTTCATAGAAGAACTATTAAAAAAACCCTACACTGATAATTCGTCACGATCATTTTCATTTCCCTTTTCCTATCATAAAAAATTAGCTATCATTTAAAAAATAACCTACGTAATGTTAAGAAGAAATTGGGTAACCTGTTGGAGTAGCGACGCAACACTAATTCATTGGCATGTCCCTATGACATCTGTCAATGTCAATCAAAGAATAAGCTCGCCAATGTTGCCGGCAATAGAGTATCGAAGTAAAATAACGTGGTCACGTTTATATTTATAAAAGTAATTACATTGTGCAAGTTAAATAACATACAACTCGCATTCATCGAAAACAATCAGATAAACAACATTAAGAGTTACAATTAACTTTAATAGACGCTACGCACACATACAAACACAAGTCAAACGGGTGTAGTCATAAAAAAATCACAGAGTATGGGTCAATGCACCCTGAGGCACCCGAAACGCATGGCAATGCACTCGTCCATAGCTTAGAAGTACGCCGAGAAATTGTTGATAACGACACAACTGTGGTACACTTCCTGATCCAAACACCATATAATAAAGTTATACTCGTAATGTTTTTGATTGACTTAATTATGATCAATAAAATAATGAATTACTACGCTAAATTGATACTAGATTGTATGAAAATTAAGCGATTTTAGAGACAGGGCTAGCCATTTTTTGAACACTTTTAGCATTACAGTATGATTAAAGTTCAAATTGTAACTCCCACGTGTCAATCATAATTGTTTTACGGTTTTTAAGATAGGTACCTAAGCACAGATTAACAGTTAAACAAGCTTAGATTTCACTGAAACCTAACAAAAATATTCAGAAACGAATCGGTTGATATAAATTTTTGTTTCAAATTTGAGGCAAATCGTGATTTTCATGACCATTTTAACTAATAGATAATAATTAATGTTTTGAATAATAAAATCTAACCTATAAATATTCCATCGTTCAGAAACAAATGCACAGATAAAAAAATCATCATGTCATTCGTGATGCTACCGATGCAAGTGCGGTGACGTAACAGAGTCCTAAATGTGGGCCAGATTAAAAAAAAATAGCCACACCCACACGACGCACACACGCGAACAGTGAAAGTGCGCCGGCGAACGCCAGCGTTGTTTGTCATTCGACATCCGCTCGCCGGGATGTGCGGACGTGTATCTGCTCACGCGTGATTTGAATTACATATGCTATATCATTTTTTCATAAGAACTAAGAAGGCAAAACTTTGATGCACTTAATTATTGAGAAAGTACCGCAAAATCTCTAATTTAACATTTACACATTACATTTTTCAACTTTGCTAAAAAAAAGGAAATAAAACGTAAAATTTTTGAATATCCGCTTTCATAAAACCAGTTAAATTATAAACACCCTGTACATTTATGGTATCAATCTACAGAAAATCTAAATTGTCACATTAGATGAAAGAAAACATTGCCGCACTCAGATTCATTAACAGGTCACTAAGGAGCTTAGTGAATATTTATATTTTTACACTTCGGGAGACCTTTGACTAACAAGTACGTGAGATCAAACATGCAATTGAAATCATTTTATGCTGCATTTATGCATGTGAGATCAAGATGGGCGTGGTAGTTACGGCGTAGGTCGAAACATAATTATATTTACTGCAATTTACTACAATGTGCCAGTTTTTACATTATAAAAAGTGTAAATACGTGTAATGAAAACAAGATAAATGGAAAATTGTTGCACTTATAGATAAAGATACCCCAGGAGATAAATATATCAGGAATCACCGGGAATTTATGCTAAAATTTGCGTTGTAAACGTAAGTTCTCACTGTCGATATCCAAGTTGTATTCCCAGCTTCATAGATTATACTTACTAGCATTGGCCTGCGACTACGTCCGTGTGGAATTAAAACAGAATAATCGAGATCCGTTCAGCTGTCTAGGCTACGAACTCAACAAACATCCATCCATCCGAACTTTCTCATTTATGATATTAGTAAGAAGTATTTAATATGCGTCTTATTTACGTAAAAAAATAGATACGTATGATCTATAGCGTAAACAACAAAGCCTAAATCTATCTTTAGTACACTAATCAATATACACGTGGGCTGTCAAATATCATTTAACTCGCATCTTATAAATATTTATATGTGACTCATTTAAATATTATAATTTGATTTGCAAATTCTATTAATAGTTACATTTAAGTAAAATCTATACTTTAATATAATAAAGCGTAAACACACACTTTGTGGCCTAGGATATCAGCAATTACATCATATTTTGGAATAATTCTTTTATTAATAAAAAGGCCTACACTTACGACACGCTTTAGGCTATATATTTTCACGCTAAAACTTAGGAGGTAATAAATTTGGAAAAAACCTTCATGTGGGAAAGCGATCATAAACTACAAGCTGCCAACATTAAGGAAGCAAGGTTATTATGGTAACGGTAATTTTGATATTTGGAATCGAGATTTTTTCAAATGTAAACAATAAAATAAAGTTTTTTATAATTTCATGCGGATGAAGCCGCACGGGAACAGCCAGTTATTAATAATAGTCCTTTAATACATTATTAATTAAAAAACAAACACCTACGTACTCAACCACGAGGGATAGAGGTTAAAAACATTGTCCAGTTAACATTTTTCATACTGGATTAAAGCCTTTTTGCGGAAAATTAAAACCATTTCAATGAAAAATCTCAATGATCCTTCACAAACTTTTTTTATATCTCCCTCCTTCTACTTGGAAAAAGTGAGATAACAATACGTTCTTGTTCATGTACGAAATACATTTAACATCTTCGTAGCAACTTGTCACGTAAATATAACTCATGGATGCAATCGTCTCAATATCCAACGTATATCAGATACGTTTGTTTGTTTGTCCGTCCGATAAGAAAGTGTGTCACCGGTGTCAATGTATGCCCTAAATATTCCCTGATAATGGGATACTGCCATGACTTTTTTGTAGTTGTATTTTAAATATGGAAGGAAGTGTCAGAAGTTTAACGTTAAATGCAGACAAATTGATTTATACCAGCTTTTGCCCGCGACTCTGCGCGGAATTAAAAAAACAACTTATTAAGTAGCCTATATTCTTCCAGACTATGTTCTACATCTGCCTTTCAGATTCCGTTTTATAGATGCCAAATAACATAAATCTATCCGTGCAAGCTTTCGTATTTATGTATACTAATATAAAGAGGAAAGATTTGTATTTTTGTATGTATTGAAATCAATAAAAAAACTCAAAAACTACTGGACTAATTTAAAAAATTCTTTACCATTGAAAAGCTATGTTATCACTGAGTAACATAGGCTATATTTTTTACTATTTTTTAATTTCCACGCGGACGAAGTCGCGTGCAACAGCTAGTATAGTATAAAGTATTTTATAATAAATGTCTAAAGTGAGACTAAAATAAGCTTTTGTTGAATACATTTCTTTATTGTTTTGATTAGACGTCAAACTTATATGAAAGTCTTCATCTATGTTAATTCTTACTAGTATATATGTAAAAGTTTGCATGTCTGGATGGACGTTTATTAGAAGTGTATCATAAAATGCGGAAGGAATCTCTATGAAATGCATAGATGCTATACATAGTCTGGAAAACATTGGCTACTTTACCCTTTATACGTTCCGCAGGGATGAAGTCGCGGCTACCAGCTTGTAAGTATACCCATTCGTTGCATCATAATTGCCCGTCTACAGCCGCCCTAAAGCAGGTAAAATTCTTGATATGTCAACATCGACGTCCGCGTGACTCAACCTTGTCTCAAGAACGTGCCCCCAAAGTTACAGTTAAGCAAACTTTTACAACCATTGCAAAAAGTTCTTAAAGTAATCAATCGAATCACTAGAAATGTACATTTATTTTCATACTTTTCGATATTTCGACATGGCGGCGGATTTTTTCCCTAAGCCCATTACATACATATAGTAGTATATATAACATAACTTGGACTCCAGTGCCATTTTTTTGGCTTCCAGGTTAAAAATTAAAGTAATATTAATTTTGTAGATATAAGCTGGCCCGCAATTTCCTCCGCGTGTATTTAAAAAAAACTTTTTATGTAGCCTATGTAGCTTCCAGACTTTGTTCAACATCTGTGTCAAATTTCATCAAGATCCATCTAAACTTTCGCATTTATAAAAATCGCATATTAGTAAAATTATTCAGTAATAATTAACCTTTAAAATGGTGAAAGAATTTTCGAAATCGGCCCAATAGTTTTTGAGTTCATTCATTACTGGCGATCCGCCCCAGCTTCCCCTAGGTGGTAAAGAATGTACTTCTCACACTTTCTGTCATATCAATCCCTTCCAATCGATATCCCGTTTATCGTATAGATATGTTACTCAGTTAAGCTTTCAAAGGCTAAAGGATAGTTCAGTAGTTCCGGAATCCATCAAACAATCAACTCTCCTTTATAATATTAGTATAAACAAAGTCACAGGTGACTTGTCGAAATTGCGTATCGAAATATATTTGACCTTTATGATAAACTATTAACCAATCGAAATTTCTAGAGAAATGAAAGGAGAGCTTAAGATTTGTCAAGAAATCACGTTGGGCAGGACGCGGAAAATTCACGTGCCCCATGACGTGGTCATAACGCAATCTGTTTACATTTTAAGTGTAATAAAAATAACTAGTGGTCGACCCACCTGCATCCTACCGGTATTGACATATGGTTGCCAGACAT
>LD688946.1:1973378-1985927 GCA_003118335.3 Papilio memnon
GAGGAATAGAAACAACTGGTCCAAAACTGAGGAGGCCTTTGTCAAAATGGCACACAGGCAATAATTGTTATAATTTAAAATATTATTATATTAGAACTGTTATTTATTGTCTGAATAAAGGCTTATGTTATATTATTATTATAGTGGTCGACCATTGGTCGAAACATTTAGCACTTCAACCCCATATTAACCTTAACCGAGCAATTTTCACCGTTCGTACAATTTCTTTAACCCTTAATTCGACGAAGTAGTTTTAAAGATCTATGCATACATAGGGATGGATACGGCGGAAAGCGACTGCTTTATACTGCAGTGATGTCCAGAGCTTTACCCGACGTTGTTACGATGAAAAACATGGTTGACTATGACCTAGTCACCCCCAACTTAGGTAGACTCCGAGCCCAGTGTGAATTGTGTGAGATGACCGTTTTGTACTATTTGAATACGATGACGTCACAATATGGCGTCTGTTATGCACATATTTTAAAACGAATATTATTTGACACGGATTATGGTACGTATAGATGTACTATTAATATAACCAAAGTTCAAATCTACCCACGCTTCTGGTATTCTTACACGTAGGCGTGGGATTTGATATAACTCCCTCTTTCTGTAGGATACCAGTAATTTATAATCGGTTAAATGATAATTCGTAACTTAGAAGTAATGATAATAAGTATTCTATGTTCTCTTCCAGATGTTCTACATCTGTGTTAAAATTTATCGAGATCCGTTAATCCGTTCTGGAGCTACCTTGTAATAAAATTCGATCTATCTTAACTTTCGCATTTACAATATTTTTAGTAATATTATTTACTATTGAAATTTGACTTCATTATTTTTTACTTTATTATTATTTTTCACATGTTACATGTACTCTCCTACACGCGCATATTACGGATAACTTGCAACTTACTCTTATATTAATAACATTTAATACTGCCTTTTTGTATCTTTAATACAAATCTAGTCTTTATTCCGTTAAAATAAATACTATTAGTGGTAATAAACAATTGCCACTAACTACTAGAAACATTTCATATCAGTCTTCCTGTAATTTTATCGCCCAACTGCCGTTAAAATTAAATAATAATTTTATTAGCACACATAATTTAAATTTACTATCAAATGAGTTCAAGCTTCAAGCATTGGGAGCACAGAACCAGGTGACAACTTTAAATATTATAAATGCAAAAGTTGCATGTATGTATTTCCATGTAACTCAAGATTATCTGAAAATTAATACTAAAATTAACCGTAAGAACGCGCATACCTTTGACTAAACTATCGCACAACTGTTTAGACGCGCTTTGATTCCTATGACCTTATATGGAGGTACACTACTCGATTCTTAGTTGTGCAACTAAACAGTTGAATTGGCTGCGAAACAATCGACAATCGCACAACAGTTCACATAATGACCACAACTAAACAAAATACTATTAAAAATAATAAAAGAAGAAAAACTATCGCTTAGTTTTGTAGGTTTTAAAAGTCAACATCCGACGAGATCAATTATTAGGATTGCCTGTCAATAAACCGTAGGTTTTATTATGTTACCCAGAGATGAGAGACTGTACGTTCATCTCGCAGCTTGTGTAATACCGAGGTCGTCTTATAGACACGACCGCTTAGAATGGTATTCCTATTAGTACCTATTAGTACTATAGTTGTTTTCTATAAACATTTATCATGAAAAAGTTTTTCAACGTAAAAATTCAGTCGCATTTGATTGTTCAATAAGAAAATATGCACAAGAGCGCGCGCACATCTTTGACTAAACTATCGCACAACTGTTTAGTAGTGCTATAATTCCTATGAGCTTATATGGAGGCGCACACTACTCGATTTTTAGTTGTACAACTTTAGTTGAATTGGCTGCGAAACAATCAATAATCGCACAACAGTTGTGCGATAGTTTAGTCAAAGGTGTGCGCCTGTTTTAAGGGTCTCCCTTGACTAATTGACTCAGAGTGCCGTAATCAAGTCCCACTAACACTAACTGCGTCGCTCATCGTTCCTCAAGCGTCCATCGGCAAAGTTTCTCACGGCTAACATGTAACTAAATTGTATTTTTATGCTCGAGTTATTGATTTTATGTGAATCAGTATTGGTCTTGTATGAAGCTGTAAGGAGGTTGAAAAGGTCTCGAAGCCTATCTTAATATAATATTACACAAGACCCGGCACCGATTTCCCCGGACGTTACAAAAACTTTCCAACACGGCCGCTTGCTCCTGCGCCTTTGAGGACCGCGTTATGCAATTATGCGCTATAAGACATTATTAATTTTTAATAACATTATTATTTTTTGTTTTATTTAAATTTTTTGACAATTTTATTGTATGTATTTGGATCTTTATTATAAATACGTTGTTTGAGTAACAAACTAATAACTTGGTAATTTTCACTCGAATCATTTAATTTGTTTATTATTAACTATTTTAATATAACTATAACGATAAAATTATATTAAATATAAAGACATTCTAAAATTTTAAGACTACTATTAAATATTAAAGCATTTTACGTAAAGTTGGCTAGACTGCGTACGTTTAGGTTTTTTTCTAATCTATTACGTTTAGCAAATTTTGAATAACAGTTAATTACTGTCAAAGTAAACTGTTAGTAAATCAAAATTATTAAAAAATAAAAACTTAGAATAGTGTGTCACTTAACGATTTTATTGGTACTCGACAAGTGAGCGACAGTCGATTGTCACAGACATGTCGATCTGCTGACACACATACTGATTGCAACACTCCGCGGCCGCTTCTCAGGCCATACAACTTGTCAGATGAGTTTCTTTTGAACGTAATAGATGCTTATTTAGTTATTAGTTCGGCTGATGATGATGACATTTAATATGAAATACAATATATTATACAAGCCAGGCTAGTGAATTCACTAGCCTGGCTTGTATATATTTATCGAATTTCTTTTAAGTTAAAAATAAGTTTTTACAGCGATATAAGTCTTATAATACAAGGTTTTATACAATAATAAAACGCGAAATAGATTTAGTTTGGTACAACGATCCTTTTATAGATTAAATTTTAGCTATTTAAATACAGTATTACCTACGAATTATATTGGTAGTGTAAATCAAATTAAAATTACGTAAAGCCAAATTATTCAGTACAAGCTAACTAATAGTACCAATAAAACATTTTGACAATGATGCCGGCATCCCGCATAATGCCGTCCAAAAACACAAAAGGCATATTAACGAAAAAAAGTGAAAGTGTGTTGGAGGCTTGCTCACAGGCGTGCGTATACGCAACGCACACGTACACAAAACGATTTGGTCTGATTCATCGACTTGCGGATTTTGTGTCCCTAATACATAAACCTCATGTTTAGATTTATTGTAAAGGCAGCCTAAAACCCAGGACAGGCCCATTTTATCTTAAAACACGAAAGAGAAAGAATAAAAAAGAACTTCAGACCTTTTTTGTAAAAAGAGAGGAAGGGGAAATATATTTGGCAGGAAATGTATTGAAAATACCATTCTGTTCATCCCTTCCTCTCTCTAAATAAGTTGCCGCGTTATTAAAAGAAAAAAAAACATATACTAATATTATAAAGAGGAAAGATTTGTATTTTTGTATGTATTGAAAAAACTCTAAAACTACTGGGCCAATTTTAAAAAAAATTTCACCATTTAAAAGCTACGTTATCTGTGATTTCACGCGCGCGAGTAACAGATAGTTACTAATATTGTTAATCGTTTAACAGCTGTAGAATAATATAGCTAAAAACTAAATTTAGTACCCTATTAAAAGTCCCTGTTATACAATATGTGTAGCTCCTAAACTAACTCTTAGAGTAAGAGCCTTGAAAATTCAGTGACAAAGACAATGTAAGATTTTTTTTAATTTAAATACAAAGACGAAACTATTTTCTTATTTACGTTACAATTTTCAACACGTTATTCCTTAAAACTTTCTCTTCAAACATTTTATCTTAGGAGACGATGCTTTCAAGGTTACCTTTTACGTAGATAAAAAAAACTTTAAGGCATTTAAAAAGTTTACTTTGACAACTGTCACTTGGTGTCGTTAAAATGTGACATTTGTATGTAGGTTTAGTGGTCGATAATTTATTTTTAAAATCTTTAATGTTGTCACCCTTTTTGTGGCAGTACGAATTTTAAACTTGTCTATTTAAATGAACTTGTCAAAAAAAGTAAATGCATAAATATATTTAATAGTTTTATTATTATTTCATTAATTTATTAAAATAATATTTAATAAATTCTCTAAAATTCGTATTTTTTAATTATATCCCTAATAAATGTAAATGAACTAGTAATAATTAGGTTTATTATTAATAATAGTAAAAAAATCGAATGATTAATAATTCTAATTATGGCGATATAAAAATTTCACCATTGTTCTATAAACACGTCAATGGTAAAATAGTTAAAATCAACAACTTGGACTCTCGGAAACCGGTAAGTAGGGCAAGCGATGCGAAAATTTTACACATCGATATGCGAATTTAGAACTAATTCAGTATACTTAAAGATGATATTAGCAGAGCGAATTATCAAGCGAAAATGAAAGTCAAGCAGCATTTTGCACAAACGAATTTGAATATCAAATTTACGAATCTCTTTTTATGTTTTTTTTTGCATGTGGTTTTTAAACTTAATGCATAACATAGTCCTTTAACCCTTTAAACAACGATTTCATTTTAAATCACACAGAAGACAGGCGTGAAGTGGGAGCTATTCCGCGTTTCGTACGATGAGTGTGGTGCCGAAGGCCTAATTTTAGTCCTTTTTCCTTCCCACCCTTTTCTTAAGAGGAAAGGATGGGAAGGAAAAGTGGATTTTACGGTGGAGGAGACGCATAGGAAGGGGAAATATCCTCTTTATGTGCGTATCCTCCTCCGTCGATTTAGGGTAGGCAACGCATCTACAATTGCGGATGTCTATGGGCAGCGGTCGCCTCGTCATTTCGGCGGATTTAGGTGGCCGCTTACTCGTTTGCCACCTTATTTTATAAAAAAAAATAGAATTTGTACAACAGCGACCTCTATCAGTCAATTACATGCAAAAGATGTGAATTATTATCTCGCATATTCTTATTAATAGTAATTTATGACGTCATAATGACGCGAATTCTTACACATTTCTGAAAAGTATTAAAATTACCTTCTATTGGAACACTAATAATTAAAAAAACGTAACATTAAGAGTAAGTAGTAACCAATTCATTAATCCTACTTAATTCCTTTATTACTTCTACGCAAATACTTATATTAATAATTAATAATTATTAAATTATTATATTAAATTATTAACGTAATTTAATTGAACCCAACAAGCGATTAGGGGAGTTTCATTCATAAAATACGAATAAACGGCGCCTGAAATTATGTACTTCAAATGATAAGCGTATGTAATATTATCAAGTACATACATACATTATCAACAGACGGTCAAGGGTACAGCGCATCCTAACATATAACAAAGTTCATTGTATAATTTTAACTATCTATGTATGTACTAAAATAATAAACCGTAAACACACTACTTGGCGTAGGATGTCAGCAATCACAGCATATTTTTGAATAATTCCTTCTTTAATAAAACACGACACGCTTTAGGCTATATATTTCCACGCTATTAAACTTAGGGGTAAATAAATTGAAAAAAAACCTTTATGAGGGAAAGGGACCGTAAACTACACGCTGCCAGCATTAAGGAAGCAAGGTTAATATGGTAACGGTAATTTTGACATTTGCAATTGATAATTTGACAAATGCTAACAATAAAATAAAGTTTTTATAATTTCATGCGGATGAAGCCGCACGGGAACAGCTAGTCTACTTATATACGGCCAGGTTCTTTGATAAATTAGCTGCTCAGGTAAGCTTTTACATTGGGTAACTACACTAAGATAACCCTTAGTAATCAATTAACGTAGGTCGAAGTCAACCTAATGGATTATAGACTAGCTATTGCTCGTGATTTCGTCCACGAAGAAAAAAAAATCGTGTATGTTTAAGCTACCTTCTATTAAAATTCACGTTAAAACAGACAGACAAAAAACATTGAAAGATTTATTTTGTAACAAATATTTCATGTTCGCAAAATGTTTTTAATTTATTTTGACATTACATACAGACATACCAATTTCTTTAACTGTATAGATATAATTTTCCTTAATCGTAAAATAAGGAATATTTTTTTTCCTATAACTTCTAAGTCTTATTAATCCTTATTAAACTTGACTACCCCACTTGAGTATTTAACGTGTGACCTCAAAATTTACTGCGTCGCTTTCGCTGTTTTAGTAATTCAGCTTTATTCTAACGGTATAAAGTTCAAAATCGTTTAAAACTAAGTCACAATAAATGACAACGTGACTTCAAGCGCATCAACAATTATTGTTTTGATGTTTATTTCAAAGTAGTAAAGACTAAAATAGATTGAATTAAAAATAGGTTTAGAACGTTAGTTTGGGGTCTTGTTTCCACACCTAAGGATCCGTTAAAGGGTTACTTAAACGGATCCTTAGTGTACGATAATTGGACTACCTTAGTGACCATTAAACTGTATGTTACAGTTAAAGTTGACCTTAAGAATTTAAGTTTAGCACTGTATATTAACGTACCTAAATAAGGCTATAAAATATTACGATTTTTACGTTTAAAAAATTGATCACTAGGTAGGAATCTTATTTGTTTAAAATTCACATTAAAATAGAAAGGCGGACGCAGTTATTAGTTTTAGCGTTATTAATTCTAGATCGCTTTATTTTACACGAAATATCTTATTTAGGTGAAATAAATATTATAATTTTTATAGGCACTATTACCAAATAGCCTTTGCCCAGTGCGTCTGCGCGGAATTAAAAAAAAACGTATTAAGTAGTGTGTTCTTCTAGACTATGTTTTACATCTGTGTCAAATTTCATCGAGATTTGTTGAACCGATACATAGTAACAAACGACCAAAACTCAAATTAAAAAAATGAAATGATCGCAGAGATTTATATACTACTAATTATAGAGCGGACATTACGAGTATTCCTTTAAATACATTAAGAATAAACGCACATAATCTTCGCTATTGTGTCTAGACATCCGAAACTCTACCATAGTAGTTTTTTAAACGTACGATTAGTAATGTCCCGTCTATTAATGTTAAATGGCTTTAATTACGTAATAATGACTTTCATTCAGGTAAACTTGAAGTTATCTTGAACACGTAACTTAACGTTTATACTTCTATGCACGTGGTTTAAACATTATTATATGCATAAGCAAAAAGTCAACTTAAGTACCATATGTTCATAGGTGAAGAAAATTGACTCCCATGTAAATAGTCGTAAGACAAAAAAATATGATTTTTCAGAAGAGTAATTTTAAATTAATTGATTACACAGAAGTGTTCCTATTTCTAAAATATCACGGTTTACAAGACATATAAATGACGATTTCAGGAATATAAAGATTCCTTATTGTAGTTCGTAAAGCTAAAAAAAATATTTTTTTTTATCAAAAAATGAGTTGCGACATTATGCGCAAGAGCCGTTTTGAAAACAACTCTAGCACGTGACTTCTTACACGTGAGTTATAGAAAAATATTTTACATATACGTAACTTCACGTATGTTTATATTATACGGGGTAGATTGTTTAGTAGATTAGTCTTATGCAATACCTGTTAGGTTGTACTCGCGACTACAGTACGGAATTAAAAAAAACGTAAGATATGTTCTTCCAGAATGTTCTAAATATATGCCAAAGGAGATGGACACTTCAATTATGGATTTTGGAATAATATTGTCGTCACATTGTAGGTTACTAAAAATGCCAATTTGGAGAATTTTAAGTGTTAATTTACATAAAACCTTAAATATCTAATTGGCTGGATTTACGAGAATATAGTTTACGAAGTCTAACAAATGAGATTATTTTATATGTAAAGTAAATTATGTATTTATTGCGTTTTTTGACACAAATACATACTTATTTTTTGACTAAACTATCGCACAACTGTTAAGTCTCGCCTTGATTCCGTTGAGTTTGTATGTAGGTGCGCACACTACTCGATTTTTAGTTGTGCAACTAAACAGTTGAATGGCTGCGAAACAATCGACAATCGCACAACAGTGCGATAGTTTAGTCAAAGATGCGTGACCACACTTAGAGCGAAATATATCTGGCTTATGATGGCATGCTGAAGTCGCCATTTATCTTATCATTACCTAGTGACTCATTAGTGTTAGGTTGAACTAAGTTTCAACGGAGTAAAACTCAAGTTACGTACTTCTGAAACGCATTTCATGAAGTTACCGAAGCAATATTTCTAAGTTAGAAATCTATGTATGGAATATTACACCAAATATAAACACATTATAGTCCATACTAATATTATAAGGATTTGTATTTTTGTATGTCTTGAAATAATTTAAAAACTACTGGGCCGATTTCAGAATATCTTTCACCATTAAAAAGCTAGGTAATCATTAAACAACTCGTGTATGTTTTTACTACTTTTTACCTCCACGTGGACGAAGTCGCGAGCAACAGCTAGTGTATTATAATTTAGATTACCTAATATGTATATAAATAATATAAGAAACATAATTATGTTTTGTTAAATGACAAATACCGACCTAGTTAATTTTAGCTGATGTTATTTTAATCATTAAATTACTGGTCTTCATTTCTTTTTAGCAGACATTATAATTATTATATTGAAGTTAATTTAAATAAAAATTATGTGTTTTGTTACTGCACTTAATACTCGTAGATTCGACGTTATTATTTTTTGGAATGCAAGAATAAGTGGAGTATTAGAAATTCGATTGTTTCAATGTAATTTACTCATTTTTGTTAATATTATCATAGATTATTGAGAAATTTAACATATTATATTGTTACTTACGTTTTAAAATAACAATTTGATAAAACATTTTTCTGTTTTAACTTCATTTTAATACATTAAAAGTATTTTTTGTATTCCGTCCATACTTTACATTACTTCAATTATTCCATTCTTTCTTTATATTGAAAGTTAAAATACTTAAGAAGTTATTTAATAGTAAGAATTGAGGCAATACCGAGCAACTTGAAGATTGACTTCAAAGTTAGCCAGAGCACGACGATCAAGTAATAAACAAAAATTGCATAACCTCTCATAAAAACAAAACCCTTTGAGCACACGTGATTTACGACTTTCCATCGCACACGCACACATGCACACCGCACGCACACATAGACAATGCAACGCACACACTCACCTATGGTCAGAGCGAGTGATCCGGCCCATGAGGGGCTCCCAGTTGCAGCATGGACCGACACAGCTCCGTAATCTCCGGGTGGTTCAAATTGATCAGATGCACGTACATCTGTTTGTGCAGGCTCAACTCTCCGGACACCGCCTCCAGCCTCTTTAGCAAAGCATCTTTTTCCCTCAACAACGTTTTCACCTTTTCCTCCACTTCTCGGGAGCGGACTTTGGCTTTTTCGCGAGATTTCCTCACTGCTATGTTATTGCGCTCCCGCCTTCTCCTGTACTCATCCGTGCCCTTATCGATTGCTTTGCCTGATGATCGCCGAGGTGGTGCCGGTTTGTGCTTCAACAGGGGAGGCAACAGGGGCGCTCCCAAAGGTGGTAACGGTGTGAAACCCCCTCCGTAAGGTCCACCCACGCCGACCGGCGGCTGAGGGTTGTACTGACCCGTATATTGTGCACAGGACACTGATCTCCTGAAGTCATGAGGTTCAGGAGGCTCCTCTTTGATCGGTGGAGCCTGTTCATGTGAGTTAGACTGCACGGGCGCCGCGTACGATGCGCCAGAGTGTACCGGCTGCGGCATATAGGCGAGCGTGGTCCTTGCGAAGGGTCTTTGCTGGGGTGAGCGACCTCCAGGAAGTATCTCCTGGAAGAGCGCCATGGTCTCCTCACCGCGGAACTGGTCCTCGATGAGATGCTGTAAATCGAGGCTAATCTCCTGGCCATTGAGCTCGTCGAGGTCCGGGGGTGGGAAAGGTGTTCTCTTGTCTTCGGCGGCCTTCTTGAGGTCTGGCTGGGGGGGCGGAGGCGGTGCCGCCGCCGCATCGTACATCTGGGGGGACTCCATGCCGCCCGGGCCGATCGCAGGCCCTGCGGCGCCGGCCCGGTTCTCCACTGCGCACTGGGTGGACGTCACAATGCACTTGCACGACACTCGCGTGGCGCGTGCGAACGCGTCGGAGTTTGAACGCAGACTGATGTTGCGCGCGCGTCGAGCAAGGTTGCCGGAAGGAAGCGCTGAAGTCGCGCTGAAAGTTCGCGGTAAAAGTTTTTTTTTATTATTGTAAAGGTCCGCTCACACTGGCGGACGCGGCGCGGCGTGAACCTAATGAAGTCGATACGATGACCTATTAGCGTGCTGCATTCATTAGACGTTTATGAGAAGTTAATTTGTTGATTCTAATTTGTACAATAAATTATAATTTCTATGAAGTTCAAATAATTTAATTACGACTTTTTAATTATGTATATTTTAAAGCATATATGTTATATACTAGAAATTATTGGGCCTTTATATTTATAAAAATAAATTAGCATAAGTAATCATTTATTTTCTTTCTTTGGATTTTTATAGTGTAATAAATTATTTAAAAAAAAAAGTTTTACTGAAATATTAGTCTTTGTTTTGTAGGAATTTATAATATAATTCGTTTTTTTTAATAAAGAAATGTCCTTTATTAATAACTACAACCTAAATTAATAGCTACATTAAGTTATTCAAAAATTATTACGTCAAATTAAATTCGCGATAAATTCGCTAAAACTATTGACACTTCTAATATCAACAAACTTAATAAGTAATTTAGTTTTTAATAACCAGTCGTACCGAATCGTAAACATTAGAATCGATAAAAATCGATTTCTCAAAACATACACAACTTGATAAGAAGATATCTAGACATCAAGAGAGTACTATCATCACGATTTTTAATCGTTATCCATTGCGTTACAAATAATCGATATAAGATAGATTCGATTACGAACTATACGTGTCGTTGATGACCGTACGTGGGCAATCACCTTACTGACGAAAGGACCATGGGGCAATCACACGATTAGAGAGAGATAGACGATAAAATATTACACGTTTATTGTGACGTACTTAAGTTTAAAAAGGATAGCCTCAGCTTTGTGAACTTTATTACATTTTTATAGTATAAGGTGATAAACGAGCAAGCGGTCACCGGAATACGCCAAAATAAAATCGACCATTGCCCATTGAGATCCACACTTGCTGAGGCCTTAATCAATTGTGGGTGGTGCATGGTCTATGCGTCTCATACCCCAACAAATTTACTTCCTTACCCTTCCCTGTTTGACTGAAGGAAAGGGGAAGTAGTCTAAGATTAGCCCTCCGATATCCTGATTTACTGACTAATATCGTTAATTTGTGAACAGAATGAATCAAAATGGCATTGACAATATAAATTAATAACAAAGTGCTACAAGCCAGTTAAACATTGCTATTCCGTTTTATGCTATGATTTGCTTCTAAACTACTGTACAGAAAATAAGGTAGCAACATATTTCGGCAGTCTATCATACTAATATTATAAATGCGAATGTTTAGATGGATGGATGTTTGCTAGAGTTTGTAGCCTAAACAGCTGAAGGTATCTCGATGAAATTTGGCATAGATGTAGAGGATAGACTGGAAAAACACATAGGCTACTCACTTTTGTTTTTTATTTAAATTCCATGTGGACGGAGTCGCGGGCGAAAGCTAGTTATTAATAAAATAGTAAAATATACGATCGATAATTTAGAATTATCAGCGATATTGCAATACGGTCAACAAAACCTGCTAGAAAATACCACATATCGTATATCAACAAAACAAACGTTCAGTGGTGCGTAATAATTGCTAAGTCGCATCAAACTTGCACCACGTGCTTAAAACATAGATACTAACAAACCACACGATTTAGGTAAATAACAGCCAAATATATAAGACAAAAATAGTTGCTGTTGTACAGAAAAATAACAGCGGTTTTTCCCTCGATCTAATCAAAGTAAAACACATATATTGTGGCCTAGTCACCTAATTTAGAATGACCCCAACATACAATGAATATGTATTTATTAAGTTAGCAACCATCTTTCGAATACATCACTTAACATTACATGGGATGGTCAAGCGCTAGCTTAATAAACAAAAAAAAAATCTACATCAGATACCTTGTTTATAATTGACGAAGGTGACGCACATAAGGGATTCCATATTCCCGTCCTATGCCAAATCTAGTCCCTCCCATCATTTCCTTATAAGAAGGTGAGAAGGCAAAGGAAAATCATAACTAAAGCACGTAAAACAGTCTATACGCAGAATGACTTCTACTCTACTCCTATCTTTCTGGTCGTATTTCACTGGGCGAGCCAGCCCTTGCAACATATACCGCTGTTGAACATTGTGTATCAACAGTGTAAACCTACTTTAACCCATGCCATATCAATGTTAGAAGTCATCTGTACCTAAGACGTGGAGCCCTAGTGCCTCGCTTGGGGAGTGG
>LD688946.1:2008264-2020274 GCA_003118335.3 Papilio memnon
AATATTGAATACGATCTAAAACACTGAAACAATATCTGTTCAATTTATTATTTTGAATTTCATAATACATTGATTTATTACAATTTATTCCAGATGTTTTATAGGATTACTTTTATGGCAATGTACACCTTGACTTACGCGGAATTAATAATCATGGTACGAACTAACAGAATAATAGAAATATACTAATATATAGCATCCATTCGCTAATTAATAATTAATAAGTTTGTTTTAAATATTATAGTTCCATAGAAAACCTGGTAACATGTTTTGGGCTATATTTATTTTATGGACAATAAAAGCTGTATATCAAGTTGGAATGACTTGTTACAACTGGGAACACCATAAGCTAATGTTAAAAAACATTCAAAAGACAATCTTTGTTAATATGATGACCGAAGACAATCCAAGTGAGTAAAGTAGTTATACGGTAAGTGTTTTACAGTAAAAAGAGATAAATTAACAAGCGAATCAACTCCTCCAATAATCGAAAGCTAAACGTAACTTAACGAAGTCTCCTGATATGTTTAATTCTGTCATCGCGATTGATACTTCGTGCAATGAAAATCAACCCTTATTTTTTACTCCTCGTCCACACGACTTACACTCTCCGCCGCCTCTTTGTGACCGATTAGACGTGATAAAGATGTACATATCTATACTAATATTATGAAGAGGAAAGATTTGTATTTTTGTATGTATTGAAATTACTCAAAAACAGAAGTAGCCCAGCAGGGCCGATTTTAAAAATTCTTTTACCGTCACAAAGGTAATTTATCCGTGAGTAACATAGGCTATACTTTTTTATTTTCACGCGGACGAAGTCGCGAGTAACAGCTAGTTTGGATATAAAACTATACATCATTCTCGCTTGCATGGGTTGTCTCCAGCAGCCCGTGCCAGTTACCGACTATGCGGCAAAATTCAGATTTTTCACGCGGCGAAAAATTACCCGTTTCTAACGATTACTGTAATATTATGCACTAATAATGTTTATTTTTCTTAACAGATATTAATTCGAAGTATGAAAGTCTACTGAAAGAGAGCGAACTCGTCTGCGAGAAGATGGCGACCAGTAATATTTTGACTGTGGACGCCACGCTGCCTCTCAAATGGTTCTCTATCTGCGCAACATATATTGTGGTTCTGCTGCAATTCGCATTTCTTCAGTGTATTGTTGTCTCTGTACTTTTCTTGGATGACACTAAGCTTTTGTTTTTATCACCCGAGTAAGTAGGAACGATATTGATAACCACCACTTATGGCCGATTGAAGCGATTTTGACGAGTGAGGTTTAATTCAATTCATATGGGCAGTCGGATTTTTTTTAAATTAACAAATATTGTTATCTATTCTTGCATTTATTCACGATTAGCTGTTCCCATGCAGTTTCTTCCGCGTGACATTATGAAAACTTTATTTACTTATAGCGTAATTATTTTCAAATGCAAATTTCAAAATTCAAATGCGCAAATGACAACGAAGACGCTGCTACTGGCTTTTACTTAACTCTTCGCTTGTATTGACTTGTATTGTCCCTGTTGCGTGGAACGATTTTACCAATTCACTCCCATAGTTTCATAGCTTGAAAACATATGGCCTAAAGCGTGTCGTAAGTGTTGGGACTACTAAAAAAATTGTGGTGATTGCTGACATTCTACATAACAAAAAAGTGTGTTTACGCTTTATAATAAGTTTACACTGTATTATAAATATTTTATCTTCGAGCAGAACGTTTTCATAAAATATTTGTATTCGAAAAACTTTTTATTTCAAACCTGAAACCCAACCTGACTTTACTCGGGTACGTAGAAAGAGCAATAATTGAGACTTGGTTACGTAATTGTTGAGTAAATCGAAAATAAATAAGGTACACATAGGCTGTATTCTTCCAGAATATGTTCTAAATCTGTGCTAAATCCATCAGAAAAAATGATTCATGTGAGAATTCACCGCCCGGGCGTCTCATAATGCTTTACAGGGGAATACTAATAATTAACTCCGTTGTCCACAAACAAAAATAAAACATTATAAGTACTTCAATAGTTTCAAGTACCTTACTCGGGTTAATTCAGGATGATCAAATTTGTAGATGCAACAATTGCAGATGCGTTGCTTTCCCTTAATCAACAGAGAAGACGCACATAAACAGGAAACTTCCCCTTCCTATGTGTCTCATCCACTTTTCCTTCCCATCCTTTCCTCTTGAGAAAAGGGTGGAAAGTGATAGGAACTAGAAATAGGCTACGTGTATAAAATAGTACAATCCGAACGAATAGAATTACTAGTCTATTAATTGACTTTAAATTATTGACGTCGCTCCTGTATGAATATTTAATGAAGGTTTTAGACACAAAGTAATTGACTAAAGTAATTTAAATGAAAAAATTACAATCCTCATTATTGATTTCATCGTGACAGCTCGAAGTTTTTGTCTTTAAAACTCTGTGTGTTTCCATTGTTTGTTCTGTTACGCGTAATGTGTCATGGCCATCAAATCGAACGTTCTCTTATTTCCATCAAAACACCAAAAACTTTTTACGACTAGATTTATTTTAGACAACTACCTAGATAGTGATTTCCAAATATTTCTTTATCCATTAAATTTTCTTGAAAATCTGCTTTTCTTATCGAAATATTCGATTCGTGATAATTTTATTACGTCAAATAACCGTAACGGTACTTTATGTTCTTATTTTAGCACTATCTTTTTAATTTTTATTTATATTCTTATTATTTGTTTGGATAAAGGCATAAGAAACTTTAGTCCCGATTTGTTGACTATAGGAATCATTAATTATGTATTTATAATTATTGGTAGAATTCTATATAACTTAACTAACAACGGCTTCAGCGATTCTCATGTCAATTTGATTCTTTCCATTCAAAGATTACAAAGATCTGTAAAAATGAACTACAAGAAATTAACTTTGTACAATTGGGTATTATTCTCTATTATTTGTGTTTATTACATTATTTCATTTATTATACAAACGTATGCGGGAAGAGGTACTCCTTATATCTTCATATTTTATTTCTTTTTTTTAACTGACGATATCAATGCGTTATATTTGATTCGAATAAACAAATTGTTGGTCGACTATGTTATTTTATTCGAATATAAATTAAAAACCACTAAGAATTTCAGCGTGAGTTCAATAAACAATAGCCGGCTAAGAGAAGAATCACTGGAAACAATGATCAAAGCATTTCTAGAAATTTCCAAAGCAACGAGCACCTACAAACAGATTTCTGAAATACCGGTAAGAATTCACCATTGTGACCTAAGAGCGAAATTCCTCTAAGGACAACACTAAGAAGTCACTTAGGAAGGCTTATGACCAAGTGTGTAAGCTGATGTAAGTCGTATGACCATCGGTGTTAGCTGATGTAAGGCCTTTGTTCAGCGGTGTTAGCTGATGTAAGGCCTATGTTCAGCGGTGTTAGCTGATGTAAGGCCTATGGTCAGCGCTGTTAGCCGATGTAAGCCTATGGCCAAAGGTGTAAGGCGATGTTAAAAGGCTATCTTGTATGTCATTGAATTGATTTGTTTCATGCTTTTTAATTTCTTTTTTTTATTTCAGGTATTTTTGAGGACGATTTTTAATGCAATGTATTCTTTGACAAATGTTGAATTGATTATCATGGTGAGTAGATACAAGATATATTAGTTAATATACGAAAAATACTATTTTTTTTGGATTTTTAATATAAATAATGTTATTAGTTATATTTTATTTTATAATATGTATTGTAATTAGTGAGTTTAGTTCCAGAACTTACCGGATAACATGTTTTGCGTGTTGTTTCTTTTTTGGATAACAAAAACATACTGTCTAGTTGGAATGACATGTTACAACTCGGAATACCATAAACTAATGGTAAAAAACATTCAAGCTACCATCCTTGACAATATTACGACAGAAGACAATTCTGGTGAGTAAAGAAATAATAAAGCAAGTGAATTTACAAACAAGAGTTCCAACTCTTGATTGTAAATTCCTGTTGGTCTCTGCTCTGGTTGTTGTTCTGTGTAATGTAATTCTTGTTGATGTACCACATACCTACATTTTTAACCGACTACCCAAAAGAATGTTATCAATTCGTCAGTTTTATTTGTATCTCCGGCTCTGGTGGACCGATTTTGCTAATTTTTTTTATCCTAAAGGTTCAGCTTGCAGATCAGTCCGATTTTTTAGTTTAATATTTGGAATCAAAGACTCTGTCGTTGTTTATTAGTTTACCTCCAAGACGCGTAACGAAAAGACAGGCCTGTTTTGCTTTCTTGGTTTACGTAGCCTAATTTATTTTGTCATCGATAAGCGATCCATCTGGCGACGACCATGAAGGTTTTTCTTTTATCTAACAGATAATGTACATGCGAAGTATGAGAGTCTACTACAAGAGAGCGCAGTAATTTATGAGAAGATGACGACTAGCACTATTCTGACAGTGGACGCCACGTTGCCTCTCACATTGCTATCTGTCTATGCAACGTACATTGTCGTTTTGCTGCAGTTCGCGTTCCTCTAGTGTACTGTGATGTTAACTGAACCGATTTTTTCACAATTATTATAATTGAGCACAGTTTTGATTAAAATTATGATTTAGAGAAAGGTTTTTATTTTACACCCGAAACTCGACACACGTAATATTTATTGTAAATTTCCGAATAAGGATATTGCAAGACACATGGACTAGACTTTTTAAAAAAAATACGAAACTTCTAAAATGAATTTTCTAGTTTGTAGTGACTTAAATAAAACATTCCACTACTATCCCTTTCTTTTTATATAAAGAAAAGAGAGATGACAATGTATAAATACGATTTTATAATTCATTTCAATGTTGGCGATGCAATTATTCAAATGGATGGTTCCACATACAAACTTGTACGTCATCAACTGAATAGCTAAATAATTACTTAACAAAACACTGTTTTTTTATTGAATTGCGTTTTAAAAAGAAAGACTATAGAATAAAAAACAAAATGTAGCTATATGTTCTTCCAGATTATGTTCTACTATTGATTTCTTCATCAGTTCAGTAGCTAAAGCTACAAACTCTAAGAAACATTCATGCATCCAAACGTTCGCATTTATGATATTAGTAAGAAATAAGTTTGTATGTAAATATAAAAATATTCAAATTACAATTTTATTTAAACAGAATTATTTGGGTGGCCCACATTATTTTGTTTCACCCCTGATGCATCTTTATTAAGATTTCACTCCGAAACCAAAAAAATACGTGACTTGGAGGGAAGCCACTGGCCAAGGCCACGAAGGTATTTAAAGACATAAATAAAATGCGTCGGTAAAAAATGATGATTTTTAATTAAAACTTTGTATTGGAATGTGTAAGGAACGACTTAATTATTTTAAGACTTAATTATTTTAAGGTTTATGGATGTAATGTCAGGCACTTAAACACTATCCTGGCTTACCCGTTTACGGACGAGGCAGGGAGGGTGTTTAAGTTGGCCGACATCTGTTTAAGAATGTAGTTAAAGAACTGAGTTTTTGGTAGCTTTAGACTAGCTTTAGTAATCGTCGCTTCGCAAACCACCCTGTAAAAAAAATTAAAATTACATCATTGTAAGTATTGTTTAAAGTAACCTTTCTTTCTTGATAACTCTTTCACTCGTTATCATCATCAACTTGTCCTTATCCCTTACGGAGGGTCGGCACAGTATGTGGTACTCTTCCGTACATTTCTATCAGCCGTCATATTTGAATCCACTCCCTTCTTAAGCATATCCTCTTTCACACAATCCATCCATTAAAAATAGTACAGTTCGTACGAATGCAATTGCGTCAGGAATTCCGCGTCGTCTTCCGTCTATTAGCGACGTCAAATTATCATCAATTGAAGTCCGGACCTACATGATTGATCATTTATATTTCATAACACACAAGTAAACTCAATATTATTCAATACATAATTTAAATTATATGCTTTTAACGTCTGAAATACAGGATTAGATAGACCAGAATTCGTTTTTATACATTTTGTCGAAACGTTTTCGTAACTATCACGCACATGTTCATGATAGGCCCTTTTGTCTTATTCGAGCATTGTAGTGTAGTATTGCAGTGTACTAATGATGACTTTGAACCGTAACCTTAAAGATATCCCTAGCGTAGAGGGTCATCGCTTACTAAAGTGGGACAATTGCTGTCAACGGAACGAATAAATGTCTTTGTTATTTATGATGTGAAGTATTTATTACGCCTAGACAAAGGAAATTAGATAGCTGGCCAGTGTTTATATAAAGCCTGCTATAGACGTATCTAACTGACAATTTTAATTGAAGAGTCGAACTATTCAGTTATCAGCGTGTGTAGGAAAAATTACAACTCTCAGTTTTAACGCATAGTTTTAACTGAACAGTTCAAGTCTGCAAATAAAACTGAACGTACATGATAGGTGAAAAACAAAAATAAATAGTCATTTTCCTAAAAAAAAACAAATAAAAAAATACAAAACCATCACGTTTCATCTGGCCAACATTAATTGAGTATGCTTAGCTTTATTAGGGTCATAATGCAAATTTTCTACGATTAGGTTAAACTCGTTTGTTAACCCTTTGTAATTACTTATTCCAAGGTAGCGAGTAGTAAAAGGTTGTTATGGCGGAATTTGCATACATTAATTCAGTCTGAATGTCACAGTGCTAGCTGGTGGAGCTACTCTAGTAATCTATTGACGCTACACGAACGTTCGACCGAACACATTCGCAACCAATCGCACCATTTCGGACTTCGAAGTGGCTGGAGACTGTTTTTTAAACGCCTTATTATTTTCAGCCAGTGACTTGTCTTAAATAAAACTAAAATTATTTTCGATCAGTGCAGTGGTGGGAAATAATATTTTTTTAAACGCCTTTTTTTAGCCAGTGATTTTTTTTTAATAAATTGTCGGCCAGTGACAATTTAGTGATAAAAATATTTGTTCTCCAGAAATGTTAACATTTAATTTTGAACAAATTAAAAAAGAAAAACGTAGTAGAAATCAAAATGACTTCATGGACGAAAGAATTGGATGAAGCAGTTGTTTTAGCAACGAGCAAAGGAACTTGGCATATTTTTCTTCTTTATCTTCTTTGTGCATTAGCAGCTTTACCAACTTCTTTTTTAGTCTTCTCTCAGGTATGTAAGATCTTAATTATTCACTTAAGAATACTTAATAGTCGGTTTTCCTTACTTATTTTTACTTTATTAATTATTAAACATTTACATAACTTTAAACTGTCGTGGTTTTCACGATTGGGTTCTTTTAGCTCCCGATATCGTGGTAAGAGACTCGTATTTTACAAACATTTTTAATACATATGATATTTGATTAACATGCAACTAACAAAACTAACACGAAAGTAACAATATAAATGTTTAACTTATACTGATCCTATTGGTGAACTGTTTTATTTAAAAAAAAACTGCAATCAATAACATTAAGTTTACGGTTGGCGCTTTAATATCTAGACCATGGTCTTTTCCATATAGGACTTCGAGTAGTTTATTTACGTCCTAATACTTTGTTCGTGTTGTTATAAAAACAACTACATAACGTTATTTAAATGTATTCCATTTGTAGAACAACACTACATGTTGATGACATGTGTTTATTATGAATGACATGTGCTATATTGGTCAATGATTGTAGAGTTTTAATGAGATATTGTATAGCATCGTAATAACTTAGTAGATACTATTGTAACTTTATGATTTTAACCCTTAAATGCATCTTGTTGCCAAATGTATACCACGTTTTACGTTATTTTATTGAAGTCGTGTGGTATGTGTTTCCGAACGCACTTTAACGACCATAGATAATAAATATATTGAGTGTTTTTTTCATATTTTTTCATTTTAAATACCTATTTTTGTTATATTATGTTACATGTACCTAAATACTTTCCAGGGCGCAATAAAAAAACAAGCATTTAAGGTTTAAGGCTATTATGGTGATTAGGACATTTTATGCATTCTTTTTTCTACTTACATATAAAAATAAGAGTAGATGATATGGATCTCGCTAGCCGATGTAATGGGCACAACTATAGTTAAGGGGTGGGGGCAGGGAGATCAAGAGGTACAAAACTTTTTTGAATTCCAAGAAGAATGCTTTAATGTAATACAGAAGGCAATTTAATGATTGTAGACGATGCTCTTGGTAGATTAAAACAATGATTTAAGGCAACAACTGTATTCAACATATAACAATAGATTAAAGATAGTTGTATTGTATTTAACTTCATATAAAGGTCATCGTTTATCAAACCGCAAAAAGAGAACGAGTGCAACTGACATGCACATTCATAAGTTAAATTAATTCAGAAAACAATATTACCGATAATCATTCAATGAAATTGGAATAAGAGTGTATTTTTAAAATATTAATATAACAGGTATTTACCAATGCCACACCGGAACATTGGTGTGCACCACAGCATTTACTAGAAGACCTATCACTACCCGACGCATTACTTCGGGATCTGACTGTACCTAAACATAATGGAGTCTATGAATCGTGTACCAGCTATACAGTAGATTCGAGAGCTCTGTTAGCGGCGATACAAGATTACGTGGATGAAAGGTGAGATGTAGAAAGGTGAATAGACAGCACCAAAAGCTTAAACCATATTGTAGAGTTTCTATGGTCACTTCTAGAGAACCCGCGGCATCGTCTGGGTGGTAAAGATATTTCATATATTTTCTCTCACATTTCCCTAGTAGACTATGTTAGTCTGTGACAATGTAGTTTTCTAACGGCGAAAGAATTTAAAAAATCGGTTCAGCAGTTTTGGAGGCCTATTCAATGCAAACAATATAATGTTTCCTCTAGTTATATAATACTAGCTGTTGCTCGTGGCTTCGCCCGCATGAAATTAGTTTTTGAGTTATTTCAATACATGCACAAATTGAAATTTTTCCCTTTTATAATATTAGTATAGATTTGGATAGACAATTATTAGGACTACAGTATTAGTAATTTAAAAAAACATTTAAAAAAATCTTTCGAAGACATGTAATATTTTATTAATATGCATGTTTTCAGAACAGAAATACTTCGTAAGGATGGTGTACTTCAAACGTTAAAAACACATTTGGTTCCTGTAACTGGGATCGGCAAACGTGGACAAGTAAGATAAGATAAAAGACATAAACATAAATTCATCATTAGTTAAGGTGGAAATACACATACCACTAAAACGGAGTAACGCTGGCATGACAGCTAATGGCACTTGCCTGCTCCAGGTACATAATGTACATGCCATTAACATGTCAACAAGATTATATGAGACAAATATCGAGCAAACTACTTGAGTGCCTGGTACTGTCATACAAGTTTACATTCAGACAAACCTAGCAGGCACGTGCAACCACCTGGCACCAAACGTGCTAGCTGTTAGCATGTGTATGTCAGCCCTTAAATGGAAATGAATTTACATTACAGATAGAACGAGTTATAAAAGCTGTAGAGTTATTAAGGAACAAGACGACCAAATGCACTAATGGATGGAGATTTAGTACTGAGGAATATCCGAGGACTCTTGTAACAGAGGTTAGTAAATTCATTGATTCTTCCTTCTGTTTGGTTACGGTTAAATTTTATACAACAATTTCGCAAGTTCGGATCGTACTTCATATTGTAAACATTTATGGAATTTCTAGCAAAGCTTTATAGCCTCTAATTATATCCATAGACTGGACATAATTTTTAGATCGATTTACCCTTTCGCCATTGATATATTTACCAGCTTTTAAAATATTTTTTACAGTATTCCTTAGTGTGCGAAAAAGAATGGCTAGCGCGACTTAGTTACACACTTTTCTGGGTTGGATCAATATTTGGAAACCTCCTCTTCGGTTGGATGTCTGACAGGTATTCCATTTAAAACTTTAAAATATAAACACCCTCTTTCTTTGCGTTCTCTGCTCTCGGTAGGCAACGCATCTGCTTGCCGCGTTTGGCGAATTCCGGTGAAATATTACACGTTTGTCATATTATACAAAATATCTCAAGTCTCGCTCAATCAGTGAATATTTTACATTCCTTCACACACTTATATGACGCTTTTCAGATACGGAAGGCGGACGACAATTTTAGTAATGATATATCTTGAAGTGCCGTTGGCAATAGCAACAGCGTTCCCTAATTCGTACACAACTTACATAGTCCTGCGGATTATTGGTGGCCTCTTTTTCCCAGCGTTGTATCAACAGCCTTTTATATTGGCTTTAGAATTGATGCCACCTTCTCGAAGACCGAATGTAGGTATGTATAGGTTACCACTAAGGTCTAATAAGGTATTGCACCCTTATCACAATCATTGTGTTACCTGCGTGATAACCTCATCATTTCTGCTAATGCCCTGTTTATCCTCACAAAGAAACTGTTTCCAGGAATCGTCGTGGGTATGCTCTTCGCTGGAGGAATCAGTTTATTAGCTGTTATCGCTTACGCTGTCCGAGATTGGTTTCACCTGAGCTTAGCAACAAGTCTTCCTTTCATTGTATGTTTTGGGTAAGAGTACAAGACTTGTTAGAAATTTAAAAGAAATTTACTTTCACATAAGATACTATATTATTTTCATACTTGGATGATGATAAATTTATTTTTCCTAACAATTCATACATAGATCTATCTAAAATATTCTGATGTTAACAGTTACTACTGGTTGATACCAGAGTCGCCAAGATGGCTTGTCGGTAAAGGTCACATCATCGAAGCTGAAGAAATTTTCAGAATGCTGGCGAAGAAAAACGGAATCAATTTGTCTAAAGGATTTCTAATAAATATACACGTAAGTCCTACACGGATAGATTTGGTCACCATTTTACAAATTGTTGTAAGATATTGTTTTTTAATTCCAGAAAAAGCTTGTAAATGAAGAAAGTACAAATATGATAGTTACTATTGATAAACATATAGTTGAAACTGCAGAAATTATTGAAAATAAAGATTCTTGTAGAATAAACAATATGATAAATTTTAAACCAGATGTTACCTTATCCAAAGATAAAATAAAAATGAACAAAAATATATTAAAAGACGCAAAAGAGATTGATCTAGAAGAAAGTACAGATCTTTTGGAAGAGTTACAATCAAAAACAAGTACTGCAATGCAAAAAGTAACAAAGATATTCATCAAAAATAGAACTGATGATGCAGAAAGTAAAATAATTGATATTTCAAACGAGAATTACCAGGCATATCTTCTAGACATATTCAGATATCCAAATATAAGAAGGAAATTTCTGCTTTCAACATTTGATTGGATATCTCTAGGAATTATTTACAACAGCTTAAGTTATAACACATCAAATCTAGGAGTCAATGATCATTTAGCATTCTTTATTGGTTAGTTACTTCAAAACTCAAGCGAATTTTACGACTAATTCAAATCTATCGTGCTATATAAATGCGAATGTTTGGATGAATTGCTAGATGAATTTATATAAAATTTGGCTTAGACGTAGAACAAAGTCTAAAATAACACATAGGCTATTCGCGTTTTTTGTAATTCGAATGAAGTCAGTTACTTTTATAATTATATCTTGCAATTTTAGGTGGAGTAGTGGAGATTCCGTCTTATATTTTGGGTTGGCACTGCATGGAGCGTTTCGGTCGACGATGGGTGCTTTGTGTGTTTATGTCTATCGGTGGACTGGCTTGCTTAAGTTGTGCGTTCGTTCCAGAAGGTATGTTATTTGTAAAAAAAGAAATTAGAGAACTGTTAATTAAGAAGGGAGTGACGAATGATCAGGACTTAATGTGGGATAAGAACAAGATGGTAATGGTTTATTACTTATTTTAGATACGCCGTGGGTTACCGTTGCCTTAGCATTGTCAGGAAGACTCTTCGTAGCAGCAGCTTTTGCAGTATTCTATGTTATGATTGGAGAACTCCTACCTACGGTGTTGAAAGCCCAAGCTATTGGCTTGGCGTCATTCATCACTGGTTTGGGTCTTTTAGCCTGCCCTTATATTGTACATCTGGTAA
>LD688946.1:2093168-2123834 GCA_003118335.3 Papilio memnon
TTTCACGCGGATGAAGCCGCAAGGGAACAGCTAGTTGAGGATGAAGAAAAAAAAATATTTTTTCAAAATAGTTTATTGTGTAAGAAAAGACTGTTATATAAATGCATCAATTTAAGGGTTAAATTTCGTTAACTGGTTGTAAAACTAAGATTGTTTTAGTATGGTCACGTCCTAATGTGTACCAAATATTTATAAACATAAATCAGCATCATGATACATGTGTATACGGTGTTATAAGTAAGCCAAGAAAGTTAAGAAAACCCGTTTTCGATTCTTTAACAAATTATCTAGAGACGCAAATCCTAAATACGACTTTCACCTAAATACTTATGCTAACAGCATATAAAATATTGTCGAATGGCGAGAGGCGCCAATCGACCTCTTGCCAATCCTAATTCGCCTATCAAATACTGTTACAGTTGAAACCAATTAATTTGCTGTTTTTAATCTGTACTCACTAAGGTTAATACAAAACGTCCTTGAGAATGTTGCACATTTAAATTTAAAAAAACAACTCATTATCTAACTAATATTATAAATGCGAAAGTTTAGATGGATGGATGGATGGATGTTTGTTGGAGTTTGTAGCCTAAACGGCTGAACGGATCTCGATGAAATTTGGCATAGTTGTAGAGGATACTCTGGAAGAACACATAGGCTACTTACTTTTGTTTTTTTTTTAATTCCACGCATACGGAGTCGCGGGCGAAAGCTAGTATTATATATATTGAAGTCGTTTAAGGTACCTTTATAGGATAACGGAATTACGTGAAATTCTATTTTAAATCGTACAATTTTTTTTTCTATATTACGCTGAGATGTTAACGTAATTAAACAAATACAACTAAAAAGGAATATTTTCATTATTATCGGTATTGTGAAAAATAAAAACCTAAGCACACCAGTGTAGGGAAAAACATATTTTATAAATACAAAAGCATAGATTGCAACAGTCAAGACATTGTAAAAACGAGCTATGTAATTTAGAAAAAAAAAAAATTTTGCAGAATTTACGCACATAGTTTGCGCATACATTTTAAACCACATCAAACTGTAATTATGATCGAACGCGCATTTATCGTCTCCCTTGTCCCTTATCCCACTCACGTAAGGGCACTAGTTCGTAATCCAGACCTATCTTCCGTCATTTCTATCAGTCTTTTTACACAATCCATCTCTTCCTAGACATACCTTGCCTATCGAAGATGCTTTCATTTTAAGATATAAAGCAATAAAATTACGATCTTTATATAAAAACTTACAAAGATTATTAGAATATTTTAATTTGTACATGAAATTGTATGATAAGATACATGTGTCGTGACAGGAAAATAACATTTTAACGATTGCAAATGATTGTGTACGTTTTAATAATTACATTTTAATAATATAAATAATTTATTTGTGATTGTGGGGGATTGATTTTACGCTGCGTTTCAACGTTGTTATGACTAAACAACAATTCGGCTTGTAATCGCAAATCATCAAGGTGTTTTAACCGACTTCCAAAAGGTTTTCAATTCGTCGGTATGTTTTTAGTAACATACTGTAGAAGGATAAGGTTTTTCTTTATATTGCCATATACTTTTAAAAAAATGAATGTTCTATGCCATTTCTATGTCACAAATATTAGGGTTTCCTTATTTAAAAATCGAACCAGCACTAATAAGATACGTTGATATTTTTGAATTCAGAATCATTTACATTTTTTTTAATTCTCAGGGTTTTTGTTAAATGTTTGCGTCCATTATTTAGAATCTTATAATAGGGAATAGAAATGCAATCTTTCTCCGTATTTATAAGACAAAATACACACTAGAAGTAAGTACACACTGGAAGTCAAAGAATAAGATTTTAAAGTATTGAAGATCTAACACACACAAGATCATCATCATCATCATCATCATCATCATCATCCCCTATCCTTATCCCACTCACATAGGGTCTGTACACTAATTTTCGTTCTCAGACCAATCTATCTTCCGTCATTTCAGTCACTTCTTTGGTCATCTCACCTTTTTGCACAATTCCTCTTTTCCTAGGCCTATCCATACCGTTGTTAGTTTAAGATCCATAAACAAAGCATGTTAGATACTAAGATTACTGTCTGACAGGTAGTAATATAATGTAGATAAAAAACTTGCAGTAAATATAACCTTATTATCCGAATAACCTTTTTGTACGCACGACAGGAAATATTTTAATATATTTGAACTTTGATATTAAAAAGATACACAAAAATTATTACGTACCGTATATTCGTAAGCAAATTATACAACCGTACGTAATACATATTAATAGTGAAATAGTAAAAACGTTTTATTAAAATTAACCTCGAAATTAATTAGAACATTTAACATAAAGATTGTAAACAAAAAGTTTTGTCGCTGTTGCCTCGTACCTTTTAATCTATAGTGTAAATAATAAGGAAACCATTATTTATTTCATTATTTTCAGGATTTGTAAACAATGTTTTTTATTTTTTCCCTGTTTTGTAGGTAGTTGAAAATAGTGCACGATTTTTTTTTATAATTGTATTTAATATTTTAACTAGTACGTATTTATTTTATTTCTTTTCGTAATTACTTGTATAACTTTAAAATTGAAATAGAAAAAATATTAAAAACTTACTGATGGTCGCAAATAAATATTGGTTAATTCTTGTTCCATTCTGCCACATTAATTTGGACAATATAAAATTCATTTCACTTTGTGCCACTGTTGCTCTGTTCATCCGGACACTCTGGTGTCGTCTATCGGACTGGTGGTCGCAATGAACGGGACGGTCGCATCTTAAAAACATACGCTCGTTAAATGTGCGTCGGATTTTTTTAAACAAAAATCACTATTGTTCTCAAACGTGGAAGTAAACGCAAAAAAATATTATAGTACAGTAGTTATTTTAAAGTTGTATTTAAAGGTTAGTATTTTATGACATAGATACGAAATAAATTTTAATATACTCGTAGTTTTACAGCTGTCAATGTCACGTGTAGCTATTAGCTATTAAACAAACACGTTTACAACTAATCGAAAATCAATTAAAACACTATATTTTTTCCTATTACCATCATCATCATCAGCCTTGTCTGTTGTCTACCGACTGCTATCACCATAGACTTATTACTTATTTTTAGTACACCCACAATTTAATTACTTTGTCAAGTATTTCTGAGTGTAATTCATTACTAAACGAACATGATTTTCTTAGAATATAGCTAAATGATTTGTGTTTTCCAGATATATTGCGATGATTGTTCAAGTTGAAGATTTCGATGTGAGATAAAATGGCGTAATTACAGTACGAAGCTAGGGGAGATAGCTTGGTAAGTAACAAAATACCACGAATACTGTAAAACTATTTTAATTATATCAAGCATCTTCGATAAATATATTTTGATCTAGCTATTTATTTATTTTTGTAACCCGTAACTATATATAATACTAGCTTTTGCCAGCGACTTCGTCCGCGTGGAATTAAAAAACAAAAGTAATTAGCCTATGTGATCTTCCTCTACGTCTATACCAAATTTCATCGACATCGGTTCAGCAGTTCTAACAAACATCCATCCATCTAAACTTTCGCATGTCTATTAGTACGGTTAGTACAATTAGTACTATCGTTCCTCTTTTTAATATAAAATTCTATATTCCTTTTTACACTGGTTTAATAAACTTTTTCTTAATTATGGTTCATTTGTGAAATGGTTATATAATATTTTCTCGTGACAATAAAAAATAACCTATTCTTACGTCGCATTTGCTTGCGTAGATAATTACTAAATCATTAGGATTGGTCATATGATTTGGTAATGCTTTGTTTCGATCATTTTCTATGGATATTAGTTATGGATTTTTCTACAATTAAATAAGATAGCTTTTTTTTAATATTTTGAATGATTTTGTTATATATTATGAAAAACTTAAATTGAAAAAATATTAAAATTGTAATTTGTGAAGTTTCTTCTTTTATTTGCAGCTATTGTATAATATAATTTAATGTGATATTATATATTGGTTATTTAAAGAATTATTTAAAATTCTATGACTTTCTATTGAATGGCTCTAAGTATTAAAGCAAGTTTAAAGTCAGGTCAGTTATTTTAAGAAGCGTTGTCTCCTCAGTTCATCTACTCATGTAGCCTTGTTTTTCTCGCACTTGTTTTGAGCGTGTGTTTTGTATTAGGTCAAGTGCATTAATTAGCATTAGTTTTGTATTGATAAACATTGTACGTGATCAGGCCTTTGAATATAGAGAAATGGACTAGGCAAACAGCTGCCGTTGTACTAAATAAATTCTGCCACACTTTTCTCGATGATTGGGGATGGTGACACTTTCGTCTTTATGAAAAAAAGACAGTTACATGAAAACCAAAGAGTATATAAAATAAATAAAATAAAACAAGCATACAAGGAAGAATGTACATAACTTATTCATGTTTATAAAGCGCGCCCGTAACAGATCCTGTCATTTAATAGTCAAAGTAGCAGTCAGCGGCCAGTTTAGCGAATACGAGCTTGGAATACCTGATCAGATGTAGGTAAGCGGCGTTTAGGAGTTCAGTATGCAAATATTTAAAGAATTCGATATTAAAAATTTGTTTAAGGTCAGTATTTTTATTTATTTTATTAATAACAAGTTAATAACTTGCATAAATATAAATTTTAATGAATTAAACGTAAGATAAAGTTTGTATTATGCTTATTCAAATGGAAGATATTAAAAACTTCGCAACTTTAGATAAGCAATGGATCAAGTTCGATTATATGCTGCGGCCGTTAATTCCAAATAGACAGCAAGATATAAAAAATAAAAGAAAAGGAGAAAGATGGAAAGAAAGAAAATAACGAAATATAAAAGACTAGCTGTTGCTCACGACTTCGCCCGCTTGAAATTAAAAAATATAACCGATGTCACTCACAGATAAATTACCTATCTAACGGTTAAAGTATTTTTAAAATCGGCCCAGTAGTTTTTGAGTTATTTCAATACATACAAAAATACAAATCTTTCCTCTTTATTGTATTACTAGCTGTTCCCGTGCGGCTTCATCCGCGTGAAATTATAAAAACTTTATTTCATTGTTTACATTTGTCAAATTATCAATTGCAAATGTCAAAATAACATGACATGATGACAAACCATGGCAATATTGCTTCCTTGATGTTGGCAGCAACTTATAGTCTCTTTCCCACATTAGGGTTTTTATCCAAAATATCTATCCCCTAAGTTTAATGGCGTGAAAATATATAGCCTAAAGCGTGACGTAATTGTAGGAGTTTTTATTAAAAAAGAATTATTCAAAAATATGCTGTAATTGCTGACATCTTAGGCAACAAAGAAGTGTGTGTTTACGCATTATTATATTAGTATAGATAGATAGAAAAGTATAGATTAGTATAGAAAACATTTTCGTAACATGGTAACGTATCTTTAGTATTTAAATAGCAACTGGTTCTGATTTTATTGGCTAAATTTACTTATTACCAAATGTAAACTGGATGACGAGTAATTTGTTTAAACTTTTAACATTTCTATACTGTTTGTGTTAAAAATTAGCACTTTTTGTTTGACAACGACCATATTGGTGAAATATTTTTCATATGATTAGTACGTTCTTAATTCTTCCTTATAGTTACCGTCAAATGCATAACGTCAGATATTTACTGTATCGTGTTTGTTGAATTAATTATACATTAGACTAGCTTTTACCCGCGACTACGTGCGTGCGGAATTAAAAAAACTGATTAATCTATACTTCCATATCTATACTAATATTATAAAGAGGAAAGATTTGTATTTTTGTATGTATTGAAATAACTCAATAACTACTGGGCCGATATTAAAATTATTTCACCGTTTGAAAGGTAATTTATCGGTGAGTAAAATAGGCTATATTTTTTTTATTTCACGCGGGCGAAGTTGCGCGCAACAGCTAGTTATTATTAAGAGGAAAGATTTGCATTTATGTATTGAAATAATTCAAAAACTATTTGGCCGATTTTTTAAATTCTTTCACCACTAAATATCCGTTATCACTGAATAACATTAGCTATATTTATTACTATATTATATTTTATTACTAATATGGTTATCCAAAAGTAAAAGATGTTTTTTGATTGGTCAAATAGTTTTTGAGTTTATCGTGACAAATAAAATACAAATCTTTCTTCTTTACAATGTTATTGCGTAGCCAGAAAAGAGTATTATTTAGTTGTAATGTTTTTTTTAAATTTCGAATTTCGAAAAGTGAACTCCATTTGTGATATGTTCCAAATCTAATATAATGCTCAGGTAAACGTCCTGGCTGATTTGCGTAAAAATAAAGAAAAAAAAAACTTTACAATGGGTTACGGTCTTCAAAGATCTTCACTGAACGCCAACCAGGTTTACTATGATAACCGTAATATATTCATATTAAAGCCAATTAAGCATTCGCATTGCACGTATGCACAGATTCAACCGAACTCAGAATGGAGAGTTCAAATTGTTTGGATAAAGAATTTTTCGTACGAATTGTACCCTTTCCTTTTTTATTACAGAAAATAACAACAATGTAGGCAACAGTAGTCAGATTAAATAAAATGCTAGCATATGTTGAAACAGAATTTTATTTTATTGCAAAACAAGCTATGCTCTTGACTTCGTTTGTATAACTTTGAAATATTTAATTTGAATTTGGAACAAACTTTTATTAAAGTTGATGTAAGACATTTTTTACGTTGTTTTTTTAGTTTTAAGCCCGTGACGCGCGTTATGTACAAAAAGGACGGATGTGCCTGACTCTATTTGTCTCATTCTATCGTCTGGTTTTTATATCTTCCTTTTCTCTCCTGTAAGGCAATATCTCTAAATGTAATTCGCCCTTGAAAATACAGACAGACGAATAATCGATTTAAATTTCACATCACATATATTTCATTTTAGAAGTATGCGTGAATTTTTATTGAATTGCATTTAAAATGCCAACATAACTTGTACAGTACATTTAAAATGTTAATATTTATATTTTTATTCGTTACTGCGTTTGTTAATTTAAGTATTGAAGCTAAGAAAGATGACTATCCGATAGGCGCTACGATAAGTAAGTTTTGTAATAAAACGTCTCATTAACTTTCGTAACTCAGAGTCGTTAAGTGATCACCAAGGAAGTATCTTAGTACAGCATTATAAATCACCAAGACACTATCATCACCTCGTTTTTCGTCTTCAATATTGATCTATCTTACGTCAACTCAGTCACTCCCTTTTTGATCGTGTCACCTTTCACGCAATCCGTCCATTTCTTCCTAGGTTTACCTCCACCAGTGTACCACACCACAATCATAGCCAATTCTGTTTATGCTCTATGTAATTCGTTAAATGACAATGCAATACTATAAGAATATTGATATTAAATATTGCGAATGTCTATGGCAGTCGCTTCGCCATTTTCGGCGGATTCAGGAGGCCGCTTGCTCGTTTGCCGCCTTATAATATAAAAAAAGAATAAGATTGAAGTTTTAAAAAACAAATAAATACAACAAATTCGTTCACAATTTTATATTATTATAGTCATACTCAGCGATAACATAGCTTTTTTAATGGTGAAAGAATTTTTCAAATCGTCCCAGAAGTTTTTGAGTTATTTCAATACATATGAAAATACAAATCTTTCCTCTTAAATCTTTCCCAGTATAGAGAAATTAACATTTTTAAGGTACGATAGCAGCCGAGAGAGATATAGAAAGAAGAAGAAATCGTCTAGGTCCGTTAATGCGTCACGATAAAAAGGCTCTTAGGATTCGCAATGAATTCATGTTGAAGAACAGAGAGGCGTTGCGGATCAAGGGGGGTAATGCTACGGATACAAAGAACTATCCATACATGGCGGCTGTTATCATTAACGGCAGACTGTGGTGTGCTGGCACCATTGTTGATGTCAACTGGGTTGTGACAGCTGCACATTGTCTTAATTAGTGAGTACAAATTCTTAGTAGACAATTAGATATTTTATACAAATACTAGCTGTTCCTGTGCGGCTTCATCCGCGTGAAATTATAAAAACTTTATTTTATTGTTTACATTTGTCAAATGTCAAAATTCAAATGCACAAATGACAAATAAGGCCTTTGACATTGACAATCTTGCTTCCTTGATGTTGGCAGCAACTTATGGTCTCTTTCCCACATTAGGATTTTTATCAAATTTATTTACCCCTAAGTTTAATAGAGTGAAAATATATAGCCTAAAGCCTGACGTAAGTGTAGGGCTTTTTGTTAAAAAAAAAAATATTCAAAAATATGCTGTAATTGCTGACATCTTAGGCAACAAAGAAGTGTGTGTTTACGCTTTATTATATTAGTATAGATTGCAACTATGGGCGTCACTAAAGGAGGAGGGTAATTAAATCCTTAGAGGAGAATCTGAAATGTAAAATAGATATAAAACTAAGGATTAATGCCCTTCTAGACCAAGTCTAGATTATCAGCTGACGACGACCATAAATGCAACCACTCTGTACTGTATTTGACTATCTGACTATCTATAAAATATGTTTTTCCTTGACTTGATTTTCTTATAAAATACTCTGAATCTATAGTTTTTTTCCGTTGTCTTCTAATAATCAAAGGTGGATATCATATTCTTTGTCATCAAAACAAGGGGTGAACAAATGTCACTGTTTGAAATGTTCTGTCACCAGTTTTAGCTTCGTTTATTGAAAATTCTTTCGTGGAATTAAAAAGAAGTCGTCTATGTTACGCAGTGGTTACGTAACTTTATAATAGTGCAATTTATTAAATCGGTCCAGTAGTTTTTGGAGTTATTTCAATACATACAAAAATACAAATCTTTTCTCTTTATATTAGTGTAGATTGATAGCCCTATTGTCTATTAGTGTGCTACACGTAGCTCCACTAAAGGCGCTGGGCGAGTTCGTGAAGGTGCGCGTGGGCAGTGCGATGGCGCACGAAGGCGGCATGCTGCTCGACGTGATAGGCGCCGTCAGACATCCTAAATTCGAGGAGGAGCCTGTACCACACGCGGATGTCGCACTCCTTAAACTGTCAGAGAATCTTGGTACGTATGGTCCATTTAGAAGACCCTCACGTATTTATTATTGACAGAATTTTCAAAGGATATACTGCTTTCTGGATGGGAAACAAGATTATATGAAACTGGACTCACTTATCACAATAGCACCCTCGATGGCTATGCTCGAGTACGATACGAAAGTTCTGGAATCTCTAAAAGAACGCTCCGGGAATAGACCTTAAGGTTTAAGGTTTTAAATAATTGAAACTTTTCATATTGAATACTCTTAGAGGTGAGAATCTTTGCTATTTAAAAGTCGAAATTGGCCAGTTACTGGCACTTTTATCACCTAAGCAGTTACTATGCGACCTTCTAATGACTTATTACGGTTGAAGGTATCTTGGAAGTGTTATGTCAAATGTTTACAGAATTCGACGAATACATCAACCTTATCAAGATATACGATGGCATGAACGAGCCGTATGCGCAGAGTTTTGTTGCCGTTTCTGGATGGGGTGCGACCAACGTAAGATCTTTTGTATTGAAATAGCACTAAATCTATCTTATGGTGATGGTCGAAAGTACCCGATATGTAAGGTTTGGCAAGTTTGTTTGTCCGTGCAGGGTGGGGATACAGCATTCAGAGATCAGACGCCAGATCTCATGACTGCAAGACTAAAGGTGCGCACGAAGAACTACTGCATCGACGCCTACCAGCTTGTCAACGGCTTCCAGTTCACTGCTGACTTCTTCTGCGCCTCGCTGAGGAACGGCAGCAGGGACGCTTGTCTTGTGAGTACAAGACACGTCGAATTTATAGTTATAAACTACTAGCAATCAAAAAGTCACTTTATTGTTGAAAGATTGAATTTTATTTTTTAATTATGACAGTTCGACGCGGGAGCGCCTGCGGTGCAGAGGAACCAGCTGATGGGCATTATGAGCTTTGGTCCCGAGAAGTGCGGACACCCGCACCAGCCTTCCGTTTTTGTCAAAGCTTTCTATTTCAAGTGAGTTTTAAAATTAAATGTTCAGCGCCTACTAATAAACACACGGCAATTTAGCACCTTTTTATTTTGCTGGAAAGAAATTGTCAGGAGTCTAGAAAAATGTTTTAGGATTTGTCCCTAAAGAAAATCATATAAAAAATTTACGAAATGCAGGGACTTCGTATCAACAACGATAGCATCATACAAGACAACTCACGAGCTGGTGGAGGCTATAAAGGAGATAGAGCCGGAAATCGCGGGGCCGATAGCGCGGCCCATGCCGGAGCCGGAGGGCGACACCGCAGACAGGCACTACAGCGAAGAGGTCACGCATGCTGTATAGAATTACACTCTGTTTCCACTGAAGCTATTGGCAGAATAACCTTGTAGTGTACTTATTTATATTTTCACTACATTTATTTATCAATACTAATGTAATAAAACGTAAACACCATTTTCTCTGTTATGTAGGATGTCAACAATCACAGCACATTTTTGAATCATTATTTTTTCAATAAAAAGCCCTACACTTACACGCTATAGGCAGAATATTTTCACGCTATACTATAAGAGGGTGAGTAAATTGGAAGAGCATATTCGAGAAAGGGACAAAAACTACAAGCGAATAGCACGGGCTTCGTTGCCACTTGAATTTTGACAATTTCAATAAAAAGTTTTACGGAATGTAAACAATAAAATAAAGTTTTTATGATGTTATGCGGATGAAGCCGCATGGGAATACGCACTCAAAATTATAACATAAAATTCTCACAATACATGCATACTGACACGCGACAGATTGCAGCGCGGCGCGGACGCACGTTGTCCGAACTGCAACTCACGCGCCGCGCCCGCCGTTATATCTGCCGCCTAGATTGTGCTCACCTTACTCGTTCGTACTCTTGCCCGCCATGTCATCCTGTTCATTTTGTATTGTTTATGTGTACGTGAAACAGAAACAATAAACTGTTTTATAATATACTTGTTTATTTTACCGCCTGGTTAAACTACACCCTCATCTACTAACCTTGTACGACTTCTATGGAAATATTTTTATTAGTAAAAGGCGGCAAGCGGTCACTTGAATTCGCCAAAAATAACGAAATGGCCGTAGCCCATAGTCATCTGCCTATGCGAAAGATAATATCCCCTTCTTATGCGTCCCCTCCTCATCCCATCATTGTAGGAAAAAATGTTGCTATTTATTTTTCAAAATAATCCCGCGGGTTATTTGTGTAAAAAAACGTATCCCGCAAAATTTCTTTGTAAGAACTAATAAATATAGAGTAATAAAACAACAGAGTGAACTTATTATTTATTTCAATACATAACTACAGTGGGCCACCGCACATAACGGTGACAATCAATGCCATTACAGCCAGCTTAAATTTTTGGTAGACTTAAATTAACACAAAACATAATTAAAACCACATTAATATTGTATGGACATCAAAGTGGACTTGGACAAACAGCAAAGCTACATAAATATTTGCATTTTTAAATGCACTACTTCAATAATGTAGCAACTTATATCAGTTTTGAAGTGTGGACGTAACGCTCCGATGTCCATAGACAATCATAGTGTCTTTATAAATTAAAATTCATACACAAAAATCTAACATATAGTCTACAAATGAAGCTTAACAATTCTCCACAATTTAAAAATGTTACGACAAACTTATTTTAGAAAAAAAACTTAATTATAGACATCAAAAATGAAACAGACGAAAATAAGCTTATAATACAGACTGTCCTCTCTAACTATTAGTTACTCTGTACCTCCATTCATACCAAAGCTCTTTCAAAGGCCCCCATTCCTAGTCACTGCGTATATTAAAATAATTATGAAAGATTACAGAGTATCAAACATTCAAAGCTTGTAAAAATGGACCTTGAAATAAAACACCAAAAAAATCAAATATTACCAGTCAGAAGTATAAAAAGATTTACAGAGAAAAATCCTTACATCCGGAGAAAAATTTACATAGAAATTTTTGGTCTTAACATACCTTAAAAAACACTAAAATATATCAGAGGTGATGAACATTTCAAATTCAAGGTCTCTTTAAAAAATTACAAACTAAAACAATCAGTTTGGAAAACCAACTTTATCTTTTTTTAAGTAGATTAAAGCACAATAATTAAAAAATATTTTTTTAACCCGCGGGTCAGAGTTTTTAAAGACCACATTAACTAGAGACTTGACTTGCTATGATTTTCCACTGTTCAAAAATTGCAGTAAAATACACTTATCTCTCTCTATTCCAATGAGAATAAGAGAGATAGCTATATTTTAATACAAATATTTCAACAATAGAAATTCAATTACAAATCGACAATAAAGTAAAGGAACATGATTATCGTCCATTAATACTTAATTAACTTAGACCATTTCAGTTATATTGGTACTTAAGTTAGTGCCCTCTAACTTACGTATATCTTGTATAGAAAATTATTACATTTGAAATGTGTATGTACATATATTAATTTTTCCAATAAAAATTGATTTCGGATATTTCACATATAAATTTTCCGAATAAATGAAGCAATTTTAAATTTAATAAATTATATCAAGTCATCTGGAAATTAAATTGATAAAAAATTGAAAAAAAAAAAACAGTAGATATAAAAATTATTTTTGCAACTGTACATGCTTTCAACATTCCAAGAAAGTTGTATACTGAGAACCAATTTGTAGAAAGTTTTTTAAAATTGGCCTCTAAAATGTACACAAGCAATATATACAGTTTCCCATTACTTTAGAATTTATACACAAAATGCTCCATACATATTTAATTTTCTTTAAAAAATGTTTTTAACCATCTTGTCGGTTAACAAGCGTATTTCGTAGGTTTTTTTCCTTAAAAATGAGTCAATTCTATTTTTTGAGTTATGGTAAAACTATAGCCTATCAGTGTAGATAAAATTTTGATAGACCAACTTATTTTGTACACTTTATAAGTGATTGACATCATTGGATTTATATGTCTGTTTTTTTTAAAGATTCTTCAGAGTTTTAGCAAACATTTTCATGCAGTTTGCTTAGAATGGAATTCAAAACACTGACATCTATAAATAGACAGGCTTTAGGACGTATTTGGTGCTTAATTGATTTTTGCCATTTCAGCCCTAATGATTGATAGTGGTAGATAGAATTAACTTTGAGAATAACAGGCTTATCGGAACACATAATTTCTAGTCAACCTATCCAATTATAACATATCAGTGGTTGGAAAATTCAGATGGGATTAAAACAATTTTCATAAAATTACAGATGAAAACAGATTTTTTGACATTCTAAAAATCTGTCATAGTTTAGTTTTGTGGCAACATTGGCATTTATCAACCCGTATTTACAAGGATAGTGTAAATTATAATTATCCACTGCCAAAAGTATATAAATATATATTCATCCCTTTCACTCTCTAAGTAAAGACAGGGATGACAAATGTTCTATACAAGTATTTTGCGAGTGGAATTCACGGATAGATGTAACCCTGTTTGATTCCACTATAACTTTTTATCCTCGTTTTAGTTGATTTTTAATATTATATGAACATTTAATCAATACAAGTTTCAACGGTAATATATTTATAAGATTCGTGTGAAATTTTTTACTTATATTGAAGTTGTGTTGTTAAGTTCTTTTTAGTTTCACAGCTATAAGGTTTCTATCAACTAAACCACTACAAACTACTACAAACTACTGCTTTAGGTAGTTTCATTTTTATGAATAGAATTAAAAATAAAAAACTAAATATTAAACATAGCTAAAAAACACAAGGACCAGTTAAAAAGTTATCAGGGGTAAAAAAAGAAAACCTTTTCTTATTGATAGGAAGAGGTGGGACAGAATGAGGTTATATAACTTAAGTATGAAATAAAACACGCGAATCTTCACAAAATATATTACCGTTAACAGATAAGTATAATAAAAATCTACGACAAGTCACAAGCAGGTCAGAGTATGGAGATAGGTGTAAATTTCATCTATGTAAATGAAAACATGATTATATCGAAAATCTAAAAAAAATTATGCTCTACTTTACAACACAGTATAAACGTAATAATGCCTGGTTTACATTATTCCAGTCCAGCGTATTATCCAGCACTGGATTACAACTAGAAACTGGAAACTTCACTGTATTCTTGCGTTGGTTTACATTTGCCAGCTGTAATCCAGCACTGTCTTCACTGGACTGTAATACACTGTGCTATTAAGAGATGTAAAAAACAAGATTAATTACGATTGTAATATACATTAACAACTAACACCATACTCTACCTGTCACATGCACCGAGAGATCACTGTGTACACACAGCGTTGTACCGCGTCACACTGCGTCTCACCCAGTCACAATGAATCCCATTGCGTCACACTACGCTACACATCAACGCATCGCGATATTACAATGCGTTACACAATATCACAACACGTCACACTGTATCACACTGTGTCACACTGAATCACACCGCGTCACACTGTGTCACTGTCAGTCCTGGTGTGAGCTCAGTCGGTGAGCGCACGCTTGGGCTGCGGCTCGTCGAGGTCGGTCTCCGGCGGGTGCTCCAGCCCCGGCAGCATTATCTGAGTGTCTGACGCCTCCGATGGCTGCAAACAAAAATAATATACATATACAAAGTGTTGTCTTTTGAGGTTTACCAAGTTATTTTGTTAGTACCCTCACAGATTACTTTTTATCGGCCGATTTTTTAGTCGGATCGAGTTTAGGCTAAAATCGTAAAAAGGCATAACGTTTTGTACGCATTGAGAGAACTCGGTACAATACACTAAAGCACGCAACTTTCTAATCTAATCTATTTTAAATACGATAATTATTTATTTGTAAAAGTAGGATTGTCATTGCAAGTAAGTCAATTTTAAAGTGACACACCACGAAGAGCCCTGACTGTACATTATTGTGGTACACAATGGTAGGAGCATTACCTCAACATCGTTGGTATTCTCGCGGTCTGGAACTCCGCGGTTACGTTTCTTCGGTGCGCGATCCACCGGCGGCACCACCTTCTTAGCCTGGAACTGGAATATACAAAAAAAAAACCATAAATAATACTTAGATCATATAGAAGTTTGACAGACTTTGTACTGTATTCTATAGAAATACACAACTACCAAAACATTTTTTTAAATTGTAGACAGAAACATTGATAAACATTAGATAAGAAACATTGACAAAAATAAATGTCAAAAAATTGACAAATCAGCAAAAAAATAGCTACACGTTATCACTACAGTTGGACAGCAGCGCTAGCCAAGCATGGATTATACTGACTCACTCATCAACTTGCCCTTACCCCTTACGGAGGGTCGGCACAGTATGTCCTGCTCTTCCATACATTTCTATCAGCCGTCATATCTGAATCCACTCCCTTCTTAAGCATATCCTCTTTCACACAATCCATCCATACTTTCTTCGGTCTTCCTCTTCCTATGTAGCCTGATTACTTCCTGTTTTATACTGACTCACTGGTACCAGTTATTGTTCTCATTGTGCCAATTGGCAGTCGTGATGATACGCTACTGTCCAAATACACTTGGGGAAACTGGCGGTGTTCGATATTATAGTGAAGAATCTTAATAAAACGCAGCTTTTAAATGTGTCTGTACAAAATAGTCAGGTAGTGGTGAATTGCTTTTCAATTTTATCCCGTTTTTTATCTGCGCAGCTGAAGATGCGATCAACATTTTAGTGTTATAAATGCGAGAGTTTAGACGGATGTTTGTTAGATTGTAGCCTAAACAGCTGAACGGATCTTGATGAAATTTGGCATAGACGTAGAGCATAGTCTGGAAGAGCACATGGGGTAATTACTTTTGTTTTTTTTAATCCATTCGGACGGAGTCGCGGGCGATAGCTAGCTTCTTTATATTATTATCCCGTCGTTTGCTACCTAATTGGTTATTTGCAATAGGCAGAGTTTGTCTCAAGGAACAAGGCAAATTATCTGTAAGTGGTACATTGCCGATGTGCAAGTTTTGTCGTATAATTTAGGTTATTTAGTACTAGCTGTTGCTCGCGACTTCGCCCGCGTGAAATTAAAAAAATATAGCCTTTGTTACTCACGGATAAATTACCTTTCTAACGGTGAAAGATTTTTTTAAATCGGCCCAGTAGTTTTTGAGTTATTTCAATACATACAAAAATACAAAAATACAAATCTTTCCTCTTTATAATATTAGTATAGATCACGTACCTGCAGCTCGGGGGGCAGGAAGACGCGCGTGTTGATGAAGAAGTCCGGCTGCGGGGAGAAGTACATGGTGGGGATGCGCGCGTCGGAGGGGAACTCGCGCATCTCGTAGTTGCTGGACCGCGACCAGATCACCGACATCGCCAGGTCGCACACCGCCCACAGTTTCTGTACAACAAAAACTTCACAGTCTATTTTTTCCTTTTTATAACGAGGTATACCAAATTGTAGCTTATTAATGGATTTACAACGTATGCATAGATGTCTTTAGATTGTATCTCGATATATATGTACTAACAAAGTATATAATGTACTAACAAAGTTGAAAGCGTCGTCATTCTCGTGTATGGCGTCCTTATGGTTCTTCATGCGCTCCACGAGGCTCTTGTAGAAGCCGTAGCAGTAGAAGTCGTTGCGCGTTATCAGCGGCTCCAGGATGAACCACAGGCATTGCTTTATCACCTGCAACATACAAACACTCATACAATACCAAAGACATTTAAGATATATATAGACTAGACATATGGAACATTTTTTCACCGGTACCTTCTTTCAAAGGTACTATGTCAGTTGTCAAGTTTAGTCCTCATATCCTTGTATTGACATGTTATAAAACATTTGACAAAATTATAATTAACCCCCCCCCCATCTCTTTTTTTATATAAAATGTAGTTTTGACGACCTATTAATAGATAGCGTTAGTGGATTACGTGAAAAATCTTAAGTGTGGTCTCAACTATATTCCTGTATATATTTTTTAATCTCTTTGTATGACATATAAAATTTACTTCCTTTTAATGGTTTTAACATTTGTAGTATAAATCGCTGGAAAACGTATTAAAACCTGTATGACAAAACCTCATAGTTCATTGTCAAATTATTAAGCAATCTGTTTAATATGTACTATCAGGGTATTTGGCGGTGTTACATTATGCTGTTTGAATGTATGAATGCCCTTATCCGTTACGGAGGGTCGGCACAGTATGTGCTACTCTTCCATACATTTCTATCAGCCGTCATATCTGAATCCACTCCCTTCTTAAGCATATCCTCTTTCACACATTCCATCCATACTTTCTTCGGTCTTCCTCTTCCTTTGTAGCCATCCACATTCATTCTTAACACTTTCTGGTTTATGTCCCCATCGTTGGTCATTGCGACGCGAAACATTAACCAATAAGATACAGCTTCTAAATGTGTTCGTACGAAATTGTCTGTCAGTTGTATATTATTGTCTTTATTATCCCGTCGGTTGCAACTCTAGTTTGTTTTTTTTTTTCGTTCATTCCTGCTGCTTTAGTTCTCTGCAGCAACCTTGTTGCCTTTGTAGTTGTAGCTTCTTTTTTTTTTAATTTCTCTTTATGCTTTACGTTTGTTATTTTTTTAGATATACCTAGATATACATATATATTTTTTTATTCACATTTTATGGATACTGTGATGTCATGCAGCCGTAGAGCCACTTTACTCTCCACCCACTTAGCCACTCTAGTTTGTTATAAGTCTGCTCCTGATTGGTTATTTGTAAGATACGGAGTTTCGTAGCTAGGAAGTTATTTTTTGTAAATTGTACACCGCGGATTTCCGCGACTGTACATTATGGATGTATTCTTGACAGAATTCAACCAAAGACTCGACTGAACTGAACATTACACATATAAGACCACTATACTAATATTGCAGAGGTAACCAGCATATCGGCGAAGAAATTCAAAGATATGTGTGAAGTCAACCTCAGTGCAGTGTAGACTGCCTATTCACCCCTTAGGGTAGATTCTGAACCCCTCAGTGGACGTATAGTGAGGTGGTGGTGAATATACCTTGAGTTGTGCGATGTTATCGTAGGCGGTGAATGCGGGGTCGTGCGCCAGCACGGGCACCGCGAACACCAGCATGTAGTCCGGCAGGATGTGCGGCAGCTGGCTCACCGCGCGCTCCACTACACATATAAAAATTATTAAACATCTTAACTAGCTTTCGCCCACGACTTCGGTTGGGTGGAATTTAAAAAAGTTGTCTATGTGTTCTTCCAGACTATGATCTACAATATTTACACAATTTTTTATTTAGACGGAAAATGTTAACAAACATCCATTTAAACTTTTGAATTTGTATTAGTAGTAAATTACGTAAGTTTAGATGAATGGATATTAGTTAGAGTTTGCAGCCTAAACTGCTGAACGGATCATGATGAAATTGAAATAATATAGTCTGGAAACACATAAGCTACTAATTAAGATTTTTTTTTAATTCCACGCGGACGTAGTCGAGGTCGAAAACAAGTATATAAAAACATGATTAGTAACCTAAACCATTAATTCTTAGGTTTGTTCAAACCCCCAATGATCTACTGGAGTACCGGCAAAAGTTGATTGTGGAATAAAATTAAAAAAAAAATCTATAAAATTTAAAAACCGATCCCAAAGTAGAATTTAGTTTTTTCTAAGTTTATAGCCATCGCTTAACCTCGATATCACCCGATATGAAATGGTAGCGTATGTATGGTAGTAAGTGACGTACACTTGGTGCCAACGGTGATGTTGCGCACGTAGTCGCGGCGGCGCACGACGTCGGCCAGCATGTACTGGCGCACGAGGCTGCGCACGCGGCGCTCCGGCTCGCGCCCCGCCAGCGCGTACATGCCCATGAAGTCCAGCGGCAGGCACTTGTTGGGGATTCCCTGCACATACAAACAGACAGGTTTTACTTACATTTTCTTATACATATAAATAAATGATAAGGATAATAATAATAAAACAGTTTAGAAACCGCACACTTAGTGAGAAGCTCGCTTTGGTTGCTTGAGTTATCAGATTCCGCAACCGGTGGTATTCTATATTTTATATAAGTATGCAGGATGCACATCTATCGCTGATGTATGCAAAAATAAAAGACTTGAGGAGACAGGGCTTCTTCTTGTTTCACACTTCTGATGCTATGAAATATTCCCCTGTCGAATGCCACCCAAGCATCGGTTTATATTCGCTTCGGGGGCGTCTTTAGCGTGTGGGAGTCTTAAGCCGCTCTACCTCCTTTATGCCTATTTTTATTTATTTTCCTATATTAAACTGTACATAAGATTATTCTAAACTATTACATATTACATATATTATTTACAACTGTTGTGTACAATAAGATTTTTTTTAATATAAAAAATCATGTAAAATATATTAAATAAGAAAATAAAGAAAAATGATGATAGCTCGATATATGGATTTTACTAGTAAAAAACGGTTAGGGTTAAAACTAAAAGAGAGTTAAAGTAATTAAATAACTAAAAAAAAAGAAAAGGAACATTTTTAGATGCATTACCTTTGAAAGTCCTTTGTGAAGCTTCGCCGCGAAAAATTCACGAACTTGTGGTACTTCATCCTGTTACACAGTTAAAGTATTTTATTACAACTATATACTTCTCGCTTATTTCAAATAATTAAAAAAATATATTCGTAAAACTCATTACTTTCAGAATATTTTAACAAAAATCATACTTCATACTTAATATTATAAATACTAAAGTTTAGATGGATGGTTGTTTGTTAGAGTTTGTAGCCTAAACTGCTGAACCGATTTCGATTAAATTTGATATAGATGTAGAGGATAGTCTGGACGAACACATAGGATACTCACTTTTGTATTTTTTAATTCCACGCGGACGAAGTCACGGGCGAAAGCTAGTCTTTTAAATAATTTTAACATTTCACACTGAAACACTCAATGCGATTACAAATCTATCCATTTGTATATAAACTTTTTTTTTTAATTTAAAATTGAACATGACACATTTAAATTGCTCCTAAGTATACATACAATCATGAGATGCGAGAGGTTGTAGAACTGCTCGGCGGTGTACTGGTCGCCGACGCCCTTCTGCTCGCAGATCTTCAGCATGGCCGCGCCCGCCGCCAGCCGGAGGTGCGCCATCTCCGCTTTTGATAGCTGGTTTTGCTGCATACATTTAAACAACCATTAAAAAAATCCAAAGGGTGTCAACTAAAAGGTTACAGATGGTACGGTTAAGTATTATATGATAACTTTTTTTTTATACAATAAGGTAGCAAAAGAGCAAGCGGTCCCCTAAATCCGCCGAAATGGCGGAGCGACCGCTGCCCATAGACGTCCGCAATTGCAGATGCGATGCCTACCCTAAATCGACGGAGGAGACGCACATAAAGAGGATATTTCCCCTTCCTATGCGTCTCCTCCACCGTCAAATCCACTTTCTCATCCAATCCTTTCCTTATAAGAAAAGGGCGGAATGGAAAACGGACTAAAGTTGGGTCTCCGGCACCACACTCATCAGACTGTACGCGGAATTGCTTCCACTTCACGCCTGTCTTCTGTGTGGTTGTGGTATTGCTGGGGGCAAGCCGACTCATTCGTGCTAAGATGTTAAAGCGGGCTCTACCACTGTTTAAAGTATTATGTAACTATAAAACTTTAGTCCGTTTGTTTTTTCTTACAATATAGTACATAAATTTAATCTACTTCCTAATAGTTTTTGTTCCGTGTCTCATTGTGTACAGTCAGGTGCATAACTGATGTTATTTTAATCGTATTTTTGTCGAATGTAAACTTCCTTATGATATTTAGTAGTTAGTACTATATTTTATCTATACTAATATTATAAAGAGCAAAGATTTGTATTTTTGTATTTTCGTATTCGATTCACGTAAAACTACTGGGCCGATTTCAATAATTCTTTCACCGTTAGAAAGGTAATTTATCTGTAACATATGCTATATTATTTATTATTTCATAATTTCACGCGAGCGAAGTCGCGAGCAACACCCAGTATATTTTAGTTTAATTTAGTTACCCAGTGTGCGTACCAGGGTTGTTGCGGATGCTGATTTTTTCACATCCGCGGATGCGGATGTGGATGTTTAAGATATTATGTAAACCATCGTCAACATCGTCATCATTACAGCTTTTATTATGTAAATAAAGTATATTAATGAAGAATTAAAACAAACATTAGCATACATTAAACACCTTTTGGTTTATTAGTAATTAAAATTAAAAATAGGAGCATTATACTCAATGAACAGGAGTATTGCCCCCTTTTCTGGTTCAAGGCGTAATGATCACTGTATCACAATATTTAAAATATATATTTATACGATAAGTAGTCCACAGCGCAAACAAAACGTAATGATTATTTTCAAGAAACAATAAATTATGATGCTCCAACAAATGTCACCAATTTCTTTGCTCCCATTGGTCATTGTCACGTGCGACCTACACGCGCCATCCGCCGGGCCCCGCCCCTTTCTTTCTTGTTGCAACTTGTATGATATTCGCATCCGCATGAACATCCGCATTGATTAATGCGGATGTGGATGCGGATGCAAATGTCCAAATCTATGCGGAAGTTCCGCATTTGCGGATGCGGATGCGGATGTTCGCAACACCCCTGGTGCGTACCTGGAGAAGGTCTCCCTTATGCAAGATGAAGGCATTTAGCATTCTGAAGGTCTTCTGCGCGGAGAGCTCGTCCCGCTTGAGGCCGAGCAGCCAGCGCGCCATGCACTTCAGCCCCTCCAGCTTGCAGCGCGTCTCCTCCGGCAGCTCCGCCTCCGCGCACCACTCGCCCGCCGGCGCGTTGCAGCCGCCCCCGCCCTCGCGCACTAACAACTCCTTTACTATCTATACAAACAAACAATTCATATTTGTTATATACAAATATAGGCATATATGTCTAGCAGTGAACAAAGGCTGTCCGAGATTTCGGCAGCCAAAAATTAAATTAAAAATCACCTTATTTCGTCATACATAAAACTGCGCGTTAAAAACAAAAACGGATCAGCGATACCGGAGACAAAATTAAAAAAAAAAATTACACATCATATACATAAAATCGTTATTTTTTCAGTGTTAATAGATACTCAAATTTTATTATACGTATAAATTATTCGGTAGTATCCGCTATATTAGAGAAAACCGCATCCAAAACAGTTAACACATTTTTGAGATTAGCGCACACAAGCACACAAACTTACAAAAAATACGGAAATCTTAAAATTTGGTTATCATTTAAACATTTTTTTATATACAAATCTATACTAATATTATAAAGAGGAAAGATTTATACTTTGTATGTATTGAAATAACTCAAAAACTACTGGACCGATTTTAATCATTCTTTCATCATTAGATGTGTCTATGAGTAACATAGGCCACATTTTTAATTTTACACGGGCAAAGTCGCGAGCATCAGCTAGTACCAAATGATTCCTACTTTCGTCTTATATTTGGTTAATCGTATGCTATGTTACCTTCCTGGAGACGATATTCTTGATGTGCACAGGGAACGCGTCCGGCAGGTTGTGTGCGAGATGTCCCAGCGTGACGATAGCGGTGCGGTAGTGCTCCGAGTGCGGGCTGAGCGTGCCGCGCAGCGTCTCCAACATCTCCGTGAAGATCTGCCCGCGCTGCTCCGGTACATTCACGTACAGACATCTGGAATACCAAAGGCAAACAACGAATAACTATACAAAACTAAACTATGACCTAGTTACCCTTTAGGGTGGCTCCGAGCCCCTCAGTGGGGACATATAGTGAGCTGGTGATCAGACTGTAATTTACCTAAGCAAATAACTAATCGTATACAAAACTAGCACTTCTCTTACGATTTCATCCACATATTATAACAAATTTATAATCATACTAGCTTTCGCCCGCGACTCCGTCTGCGTGGGATTAAAAAAAAACAAAAGTGAGTAGCCTATGTGTTCTTCCAGACTATCCTCTACGTCTATACCAAATTTCATCGAAATCGGTCCAGCCGTTTAGGCTACAAACTCTAACAAACATCCATCCATCCATCCATCCATCCATCTAAACTTTCGCATTTATAATATTAGTAAGAAGTAAGAAGTAAGATAGTAAGAAGTAAGAAGTAAGATATACTTGTCGGAGAAGTATTTTCAACGACATCATCAATCGTGTTCATGGACTTGGTGGGCGTGATGGGTAAAGTGCGAACACAAAACACGATTTCATAATATTTTAATTTGGTCTGAACACGTAAATTATAGTTACAATGAAACTTTCAAAGACCAAGCAGTGAGTTCGAAGCACCAATCGTTAGACACTACGAACGAACAAACGATCCAACTCGATCCGTCTCGAACGAATGAATGGCCTTATAAAGACGGCACCTCGACCCCACTCAAGCTACGCGCTCGGCTCTGATTGGTCTTTACTTAAATTGAGTTCATAATGTTATTTAGTCGAAGAAAAACATAGCTAATAAAGTAAAATCAAATTAAAAGTTATTATAAGTTTTTACAATTTCAATAAACATGAAATATTGCACACTATTTGTAAAACAGTAAGTCATTAGACAATGGCTACCTAACAACTTCCTACTTTGACTATAATCACAAATTTATTATCAAAAATATGCTTTAGGCATTATAACAAATGTAAAAAATCGTAATTAAATTAAGTTAAGATTTACAAAAGGTTTTTAACATGATAAAGAGAACGTTAAGCGTTATCATCAACAACAACAATCAACAAGCAACTCCTCCAATGACTTCCTCCGACATACTAATATAAAGAGGAAAAAATTGTATTTTTATATGTATTGAAATAACTCAAAAACTAATGGGATGGTTTCAAAAATTCTTTCACCATTATAAAGCTACGGTATCATAGAGTAACATAGGCTATATTTTTTTAATTTCACGCGGACGTCGCGACCAACAGCTAGTTGTTTATATTTGTAAAACTTTCAGTAGCAAATGTAATTTAAATACACGTGAAAGAGACAATGGTTATTGTCTCTTTCTCGCATGACAATTTTTTTAAATTATTCAGTTCCTAAATTAAATAGCGTGAAAATATATACTCTATAGCGTGTCGTAAGTGTAGGGCTTCTTATTAAAGAAAGAATTATTTAAAAATATGCTGTGATTGCTGACATCCTACATAACAAAGTGTGTGTATATGCTTTATTAAATTAGTATGGATTGAATTTTTATAAATTGACGTTTTATATTTCGACAATGCAGCTTAACAAATTGAAAGGGATTTTTTTTATTGTAATTTTCTACAGATTTAAGTCAAATAAAGGTAATCTATATCTATCTATACTAATATTATAAAGAGGAAAGATTTGTATTTTTGTATGTATTGAAATAACTCAAAAATTACTGGGCCGATTTTAAAAATTCTTTCACCGTTAGAAAGGTAATTTATCTGTGAGTAACATAGGCTATATTTTTTAATTTCACGCGGGCGAAGTCGCGAGCAACAGCTAGTAGTATATATTAATATTTAAAACATAGTATTACCTGACAGCATTCTTAGCTTGTTTCGGTGTACCGATTTCGGCGTACGCTTTGCACAGATCTATCAATTTCGGGAACAACGAAGGACAAGCCTCACCTGGAATAAATAAAAAAATATAGTAACCAATACAATAAAATACTAGTGGACATAGCACGAAAATTTGCAAGATTCAAATCGAAATCGATAAAATTTTAACCAACAAATCTAATACAAATATCAAAATCTCTAATTATTATGCTGGTACCTCAGGCTGTGCAATTCGAACCTACAACCGAAACATCGATAATCCATTACGCTATTGCTGATATTTTATAGTACAAGTAAACAGTCTGTTTTCGCCATAATAGCGAAGATATCACTGCCCACATCATATGGTGAATGCTTGTAGGGACCAATGGATCTTTGACAGATATAGATTACAATTTGAAATAAGACTAACTTTTAAGTTTTTTTTGTGAAAATATAAAACACAATAAAGATTAAACCATAAACAAAAAATTGCTGTTATCTTAGTATTTATGGTTATTTTATTTAACACTAGGACATGTCTATATTGAGGACCACATTATTTGGAAGGTAATGGCGAAGACCTATATCCAACAGTGGACAGAGAATGGGTGATGATGTTGATGTCTATATTATGTATTTCGACTAATAACTTACTCAAAGGTCTATATTTTCCAAGGAATGTGAGGGCGGCCAGGATGTGAGGAGCGACTGTCTCATCATCCATCTCCAGCATGGAGGTGAGGCGGCCGAGGATGTTCTCATGCAGGAAGTGCGCCGGGAACACGAATGACAGCATCACCAGCAGCTTCAGCCCGCGCTCTGCTGCCTTCTTTAGCTCTATACCTGGATTTGAGGAAAATTATCTCTATACTAATATTATAAAGAGTAAAGATTTGTATATTTTAGATTTTTTATGTATTGAAATAACTCAAAAACTACTTGGACCGATTTAAAATATTCTTACACCACTAAAGAGCTATGTTTTCTACTATTTTTAAAATTTCACGTGGACGAAGTCGCGAGCAACAGCTAGTATTTGACAGTCTTAAAGCTAACTGAACACAGTATGTGAATTGCTTGCGGCGGAGTTTGTGAACACTGCGGATTTACGCGACTGTGCATTCATTTCTGACTAGCTGTTAGGCTGATATTTAAAAAAACAAATCTATGTGTCCCTCGGGAACCTAATATTATTCGGAGGTGAATCCTATCCCAAGTGTTATTCCAGACTTTATTTTATGACTGTGCCAACTATCGCTGTCATAAGCTAATCTTACAAAGTGACTTACCACATTCCTCAGCGATGGAAGTATCTGTTCCCTTAACCGCTCCCTCTACGTACTCGACCAGTATGAAGAGCGAATCATGATCAATCATGACTGAGCTCACGCGCTCCAGCAACATCTTCACCGTATTGTAGTATAAGTTGGTCATCACCGGCTGACCGAGCTTCTTTAGCACGCTTGACTGCATAATACATACAAAACCTTAATTAAAAAGTCAACGTATCACCCGCTATATTAATTGATGCACTCTGAGTGGTTATCGCACAGAGCCTTAAAGTAGAATTAGGTAGAGAAATTAACATCAATAGAAGTTCCAGTTATTTGGCGAATTTGACATTATTGTCAAATTACTAAAGACGAATTTAAAAGTCAAATTCCATTAAAAAATATTGTAATTACAATAAAATTGTGAGTATAATTAAATTAAATATGGATACCTTATTTAAAAAAAATAACTATAAATCTTAAGATGTAATCAACTTGCCCTTATCCCTTACGCAGGGTCGGCACAGTATGTGCTACTCTTCCATACATTTCTATCAGCCGTCATATCTGAATCCACTCCCTTCTTAAGCATATCTTTCACACAATCCATCCATACTATCTTCGGTCTTCCTCTTCCTTTGTAGCGATCCAAATTCATTCTTAACACTTTCTCGTTTATGTCCCCATCGTCTCGTCGCATAACATGTCCATAAATCTTAAGATGTAAATTAATAAAACAACTCACCGTAGTCTTAACACAAACTTCACAGCTGACATTCGGATTCAAAATGGTCTCCATACCCTGAAGTAGTTCGGGAGCCTTCTTCATATGTTGGGAGAATTTGTTCAGAAATTCCTGAGCTTTCACCGACTCTGGTAGGAATTTAGTACTAATATGTAGTACTTTAGCTATCATTTCCTTCTGCACTGTCGGAGTTGGAGGTTTCCTATGCAGGTCTACCCACTCAGCGACAGTCCTACGCACCGCTAACTGATGTTTTTGTAACTCTATGAACGCTTTCGTTGCATTATCATCAACGTTTGACATTAAATAGTATAATTTTTTCATCCGCACCGGCGGTGGTAATGTATACGGCACTAGAGATGTATTTAATAATCTTTCCACCAGCAATCTATCTTCTAAAGCCGTCATATAATACCCATGGAGAATTTTATCTTTTATCCACTGAACGGCTTTCTCTGTAGCAGGGGGTACTGTACTCTCTGTTAAGAATTTCTTATAAATCATAGCCAATCCTGACATGGCTTCCTTTCTTATTTTAAATTTCTTATCCAACGTACGTTCTCTAACAAAATGTAGGAGATCCTCGGATTCAGCGACCGCTTGGAAATCTTTTTGTGCGGTCGCGATTATCGCCATAACAACTTCGTAGCGGACTTGTTCATGAGCATCGTGTTGTCTCATTTTCAATGTATCAGTGATATCTTTTCTTAAATCCGGATGATGTACTAGAAAGTGCATACAATATTGCACGCATTTGATCCTAACTGGTACAGCGATATCGTTAAATCGACCTAAAAAGGCACGCCATAGCGCGGGATATTGTTTCGCGAGTTCTGAACCGGGTTCAGAGAACATACGAGCAAGTAAAGCGACCGCACTAAGTCTTTCTTGGAACTGAGCGGATTTGAGTTTGCATTCTAATTGAGGCAACACTGATAGCAGTAGAGATGGGCAACACTGGTATAGTTCATATATTAGCTCAAATACTTTTGAAAACATAAGGAGACTTTTATCTTCCTTCCCCAGTATGAGGACATGATTAAAGAACTGAAAGTAACAAATTACAATTACAAGCAAAATCATAACAATTTTAATTCTATATTGTTTTATTTATAGTTAGTTGTAGTCTAACCAAGAATATAAAATCCTAGCCTGATGATCTCAATCGCTTTTATTTCTTCACTTTTTAATGTGGGCAAAGGTTTCTTACTTTTCGGCAACGCAAGACCTTAATATTTCTGGTCAAACTATTACCAAAGTCATATTAACCGTTATATTAAGCTGTTTCCACTGCTCAACACAAAAAGAGAAATATTTCACACAGATTCCAAAAATATAGAGAGAGGGCATAGTTGACACTTCACTTGAGACATTTTTCTCCCCTAAAGCTATTTATTGATAGATTTTAGTTTATTCTATATTATTATGATTTTGCAAAAGTTTTATTACATGTAAATACAAGGACACAAGGCATTAAATTTGACAACTGATATAGTACCTTTCAGAGAAAGTACCGGTAAAAAAATATGTCTAATATGCCTAGTCTAGATTTTTTAATGTCTTCGATCATAAGCCAATATTAACCAGTTTATCTTGACCTCACTTACCGTCTGTATAAAAGGTTCTAGTGTCTCACTGGTCTTGACAATGAGATCCTTCGCGAGGGAGTATGCGTGCTTGTGTTCCCTCTTGTTTGGTTCCACTAGGTTCATCAGGATCACGTTCAGCAGCTCGTTGGAGACCACATCCGACTCCGTGATGAGCGGGCACAGAACATCCAACATGAATGATTTTACTTTTGTTGAATGTTCAGTACTGAAAGACAAATTACGTGTTAACTCCTATTTCAAATTTTTTACCATTCCATATCGCACTCAGAGTCACAAATTATGATAGATCATATATTGTCATATAGCGTCGGTGGCTCAGTGGTTTAAGCACTTGATTTGTAATCTACAGGTCTTGGGTTCGAATCCCGCCGCCATGTAGCAATTTGATTTTCGATTTTTCGAATTTTCATACGTACATAATTTACCCGACGTTCATACGGTGAAGGAAAACATCGTGATGCAACCTGCACATATCGGAGAAGAAATTCAAAAGATATGTGCGAAGTCAACCAACCCGCACTTGGCCAACGTGGTTGACTATGGCCTAGTCACCTTAACTTTAGGGTAGGCTCCGAGCCCCTCGGTGGGGACGTATAGTGAGCTGGTGATGATGATATATTATGACCCTAAGCAGCAGATGTAGCGTAACTTTTTAAAAAAGTGAAAAATCTAAGAAAGGCTCTTGTTTTCGCTACTTCGGCGAATTCAGGTGGCATCTTGCTCGTTTGCAACCTTATGATATAAAAAAAATGTGTAGACTTCTACACTAAGCAACTGTTGAAGTGAACATTAACGGGCTCTGTGTGCAGCAAATAGACATTTCATTTAAAACTTTACAAAGAATACAAACACATTCCCACTCACTTGACTATCTTGAACATTAGAGAGAAGAGCGCGCAGAATATTTCCTGACAGTCTTCCAGTTCAAAGCACATGTTAAACGATTTGACATATGCGAGGTTCTCAAGTAGATAGAAGTAGCGCTTGAAGGCAGGATCCTTGGGATCCCGTAGACCTTGCAGCTGGTTTATCAGGAACAGGAATATTGTTTTCACCTAAGTAAATGGAATCATATGTAATCAAGCCATTTCATTTGGTACAGAAGTTCTCAGATATTTTGAAAGGTCTGTATGTACAGTAAGATACAAAGTTTATGCTGGCCCGGGTGTTTCCCGGTCCGATCAACCTGCTGATCACCAGGCGCGTGTGTTCGATGCCGAGCCACTATAAAGTTTGAATTGATCTATACATTTAGATTATTCCGTAGGGTACCTGTTCCTGGTCTTTATACGGTGCTTCTGGAGCATAAACTCGGAGTACATCAGCGATACAGCATGCTATCAACAGCTGGACATCACGCGATGGATGCGTGAGGAAGAATTCATCCGCCAGGTGTATCGCCAGCGGTATATATTGCTGGTACATTCCCTCATCTTGACCTAGACCTTGCAGAGTATGGGCCAAAGCCTGCAACAAGATGTATTATATTAACACATATAATACGACCATTAACTTCGAAGAACAAGTCGCTGGCAGTGAAAGTGTTGAAATGGTCAAGTAATTAAAATTCAATGTACAGTCGCGCAAAATCGCGGTGTTCCATGTCTAGAATAATTGCCTTATAGAAGCTGTATCCTATTGGTTATTGGTGTCGTCATCTGAATGCGTATAATATGTTCAAACGACTAAAGCTTTTAACCCTTAATTCGACGGAGTTTTGAAGCAAAAAACTGATTTGTTTTTAGTAAAGTCATATTTTTGTATGTGAAATAAATTAGTTCAGTAGATTTTTTTAAATTAGTTGTTCGTCACACTGGACACTATTGAATTAAGTGTTAAGTTAGAACACTGCCAGATTCCCCGTCTGTACAAGTGAAATTGGAAATTCGCTGTTACCGATGACGTGTTTACATTGAGCCACGGACGCTGTTAACGAGTTTAGGGTTTATTTAATCACATTTAATAAGCAATAACCAGTTAAACATTACATTAGAGCGTTACACAGAAGTGGAGGTCGCGTAAATTAGGTCACGTATGTTCCGGCTTCTTCCCTCCTTACATATATCAATGTGTGAGGTAGATTGAGCTAATGACTCATTATATTATTTTATGGAAAGACGGGCTATTAAACAGAGAAAAAATAATACTTCAATAGAGAAGTAAAAAGTAATCTAAACCGGTTATAAAATTACAACGCTTATTTAGAACGTGCGCACACCTTTGACTAAACTATCGCACAACTGTTGTGCGATTGTCGATTGTATCGCAGCCAATTCAAAGCACAACTAAAAATCGAGTAGTGTGCGCCTCCATACAAACTCATAGGAATCAAAGCTAGACTAAACGGTTGTACGATAGTTTAGTTTCAGGTGCGCACGCTCTTATTATTTCTAACCGATACGACACAGTTGTGTCTTCATATTATAAAACTAGCTGTTCTCATACGGCTTCATCCGCGAGAAATTATAAAAACTTTATTTCATTGTTTACCTACATTTGTCAAATTATCAATTGC
>LD688946.1:2126456-2139616 GCA_003118335.3 Papilio memnon
ATAAATACTGCAAAATTAATGATAAATTACACAAGAATTAGTGCCAAAAATAACATGTCGCAAACATGTACAAAAACATATTGTTATCGCTACATTTTTAGCGTGATTGAGAGAGATGACAAATGATGACACGAAAGCGAAATCTCATTGTTTGGTAAAAAAGGGAGTGTTTCAATGTGTTTCTTGGAAAACACTTGAGGGGTCACTTAAGAATGGCCACCGAGGGGGGTTTTAATGGGTCAAATCCCACATAACACTGCTTTCCCCCAGAGGGCAGGGTATCCTTGGAAAATTTCCCTCAGACACAACAAAAAGGCAAAAAGGAGTACAAGATTTTTTCCCATACTATCAAATATTCATAATATCTGCCTACCCCAATAGGTCATGTGCATTATTAATACGAGGATTCACTGTCCGCGGCCCAGGGCGCTTTACCTTGACACAAACGTTTTGCAACTCGCATATTGCAGATAATCAATACCGCGATAACGGCAAACAGTATTAATATTACCTTGTTATAATTTTACAACCACTGTAGGAAACCATCGATTTATTATCTACTAGCTTTCGCACGCGACTACGTTCACGTGGAAATAACGAAAAAAGGAAATAGCTTATGTATGTATGATTGTATGATTGTATGTTTTCTTTAGAATAAGTCCTTTTATGTAGTCTCTTTTTGTGGCAATAAATATTCATTCATTCATTCATTCATTCATTATGTGTTCTTTCAGACTATCCTCTATATCTATACCAAATAACAAACTCTAACAAACATCCATCCATCCATCCATCTATCGTAGTTTTAAAGATCTAAGCATACATAGACAGACAGCGGTTAGCCATTTTGTTACTAGGTATGTCTATATTATAATAGAGGTCAATTTATTTAACCACATATAGAAATCATAATAATGGTAAGACTAAAAAACTTCATTAGTTTATGAGGCATGTAGCTCATTTTTAATTTTTTTACATATCGATAATATCAGCAAAATAACAATGTTTTAATTAATGTAAAAAAAAACAATACAGATTTGAAGCCACGGACTAATGTTTCACAACTCGTTTCAACTAACTACTACGCTATGGGTAACTTTGTTTATTTTATGCTTGATTAAATCTTTTGTGATGCAAAGCTAACATAATATATTTTAATTAAAACTTGATTCTCTATGAAAGCACATAGATAAGAATGCACGTATAAATTTCTATAGACAATGCATTTACAAGCGGTCAACCGCAAACATAATAAATTATTGATTGACCGCATACGAAGACGTTGTATATGCCACCGTCAGATTGTTAAACATCGTCACTTTATAATCTGACATGCTACATACTTTGTATAATTGTTTATTTAATTTTATACACAACTACAGTTTTATTAATCAAAGAAAAGTAACTTTAACTTTGTAAGGGAAAAAATAGTTTATTATTTGACAATTTATAAACTGACTAAAATTAAACGGGAAATTATCACTGATTTATTTAATGCTTCGTAATCACTATGTAATAAGGCTAGTAAGATTATGAACTGACAAAGTTAACAATTTGACGGTAACATGAAGATGTTTTTTATTGTTTCGTGTTTGTATGTTTTAACGGTACCATACTTACTTTAGTTCGCTTGAATTTTTTGTTTAAATATACTAAGGCTTTAGAATTCAATTATATTAGTAGAAAATTGAAGTACAGTGTTCACGAAAACGAAAAATATGAACTGTCTACAAGAAAAAAAATAGTGAAAAAGAATCACTGACCAATATGATAACGAAAAACAATCATATTCGTAAGAAATAACATATATAGGTTTTTAAAACTACCTTCTTACTTTACAATATCCCAACCAAGATTTAGAAGATATAAAAAAGACATATAACATTTAATCTAATTGAGCTAATTTACATAATATGATATACACTTCAAAAGGCTTCTTCACAGTAATCATAAAACATTACAATTGTGTTTCCACTACAGAAACATTTATACAAACATCATGCCATCTCCCTTATTCTCCTTAAAATATTTGAGACAGAAATATATTAAATTAAAATTAGACACTTGCGAGAGCCAGTCATAGATTGTATAAACTCACTGGTATCAGTTAGCATTCATACTGTGCCAGTTGATTGCCAGTCAAGGTTTCAAGGGCTACTGACCAACTTAGGCCAAATGTGAACTGCACCCAACTGTCAGAAGACTCACTGCCCCCCGCCCTCTGACAACCCCTGACCCAATGGATGGATGGATGTTTGTTATAACTCCAGAACAGCTGTATTGATTTTAACATAATTTGGAAAAGAGAGAATAAAATATAAAATAGTACATACACTTATACTATACGAAAGATTTGTATTTTTGTATGTAGTTGGTTCACGTTAAAACTATTGGGAGAATTAAAAAAGTTCTTACAGCATTTGGAAACTGTTACCACTCAGTAAAATGGGCTGTATTTTATTAAATAAAATCCACAAGAACGTAGTCACGAGAAACAGCTAGTATTACATAAAAAAACTGTATGGGAACAACTAGTCTATCTAATATTCTCTAAATATAATATTACAGAAGAAAGATTTGTATTTTTGTATGTATTGAAATAACTCAAAAACTACTGGGCCGATTTTGATAATTCTTTCACCGTTAGAAAGGTAATTTATCCGTGAGTAACATAGGCTATATTTTTAAATGTCACGCGGGCGAAGTCGCGAGCAACAGCTAGTTTTTTATAAAGCAGTACAAGTAGTGGATCACAGTTGATATCAAACACATTTTTCATTATCTTATATTATGTACTCATATTGACCAATAAGTCTGTCTTACAACACATTTCGTTCATTGTTTTAATTTCCATCAGCATTTCTGTCCATTGAGCAACATGTATAATGTTCTGTGATTTGCAATTCTTATTGCATTTATGTACAGAAATAATGTAGTTAATAAATCTGCTTATCATCTGGTATGATATAAAAGAAAGTCTAGTAAGGTCAGCATTTAGCTTTTTATCACAGAAAGTGAGAAGCCTATGTGTGATACCAAACTTCATTGAAATCCATTCAGCCATTTGACTAAGAATTTTAACAATCATTGATACATCCAAACTTTTACATTTATCATTACAATTGAAACAAAACTTACCTTTAGCCTTCGAACCAGCTCATCTGGACCTAGGTCATCGGTGATAGGACGGCAGCCTTGCGGGTACACTATTTCCGCCATGCTGCCAATCTGTAAATTATAAATATCAAGTTTTACTTTATTTACTACTTAATAATCATTATTATAAGGTCCAGAATCCAGAATCAGAATCTGATTTACACTAAATTGTCTAGGATTGTCTCCAGACAATCTTTACACACTTCTTACTTCTACATTCATAAATATACAATTATGGGTTTCTTTATTAACTAATCTAGAATATCATTGTTCTTGCTAATGCAGTGCAATAAATTAAACACAATAATAAAACTTAAGAGATACATAGGACTGGCTTTCGCCAGAGACTGTCTGCATGGAATTAAAGAAAAACAAAAGACACAGGCACATGTTCTCCCAGACTATTCTCTACATCTATACCAAATTTCATCCAAATCCATTCAACTGTTTAGGCTACAAACTTTAACAAACATCCATCCAAACTCTCACATTTATAATATTACTATTAAATATGATTGTTTAATTAAAAGATGATAAAATGTCACATTAATAGAAGAAAACAGAGTAAATAAATTGTTTAATCTGTTAATTTCTTTTAACTGTAGAGTAATATAAATAGGTCTTAAGGCTTATACTAATAACACAGTGATTGGCAAAGTGCGGCTCCTAAGCCACGTGTAGCTTTTGGGCTCCTTAAGGGTGGATCTATTTACTCAAGATACAAGCACTGTATGCATTAATAAATATTTATTTATTATGAAATATTTTTTTGTTTAGTGTACTACCTATTTAGTGTAATAAAAGTTTACTATACAAAGAGATTTGGCTCCCAATTTTTACAATTTTCATATTTGGCTCTTTGGCTATTAAGTTTGCCGACCACTGCACTAACATATTGATCTTGGATTTTTAAACTTTCAATTGCTATATATTTATCTTTTAAATCCAGATTCACACTTTCATATTTTTATTATTACTAAGATGTCTATTGGCAGCAGTCACAATGTTATGCAAAGTCTAGTTTCCTAACTCCTAGTGTAAAAAAAAAACAAAATGCTAATATGAAAGTCATAGACAAAACCAGTGAATTAATGACTTATTGCTCTTGGACAAGTTTTATTTTAAAGTATTGGTTCATTGTATTGATTTCTTATAGATATAAGGTGGTTTGCAATCATTTTTTATAACTTATACCATTACTTAGTATTCTGNNNAATAGACAACATACAGATCATCTGCCAAGCAATAGACAATACAGAATTTTTCTTTTACTGTGACCTATATATTAAAATTAATATATCATTTTAGACTAACATCAACAAAGAAGCTAAACAGTGTTGATTGCTAGTATTTATGGGAACTTGAAAATACACTACACCTGTATTTCTTTATATTTCATATATATACCATTTAAGAATTCATTCAAAGAAGAAACCTTTCATATTGGCAGCATATAGAAAATGTACTAAAATATGGCAATAAAAATGGGTCAGTTCACCTGATGCTGAATATATTTCATCTTTGTAACAATAAAGGATGCATTATGTAAAATAATTCATGTTTCGCGACAAACTGTGTACATTCATTTATGAAAAAGGAACGCTACGCCACAACATCCTGTAAAGATGTTACTAACGTCGTCACCTGCTATCACCTTACATTAACACAAAAACATCACATATAATCAAACTACTGCATCATTATACATCACTATAATAAAAAAAATATGACACAATATGAATCTTCCCAACACATTGTTTTGATAATCAAGTATGTGACTGATTCTTTCCACCATCATTCAACCACAACTCCGTAACTATCGTATAACATCATCACACAAACATACCTTAAGTTTCTATATTCCCGTATCTATATTCTCTAAAATGTTAACAAAATACACAGTAACAATACACCAATAACACAATTAAGATGATACCGATAATGGCCAAAATACGTACAAGAAATCATAGACGTGGGGCCTGCGTTCCCGATGTTTACAAAATTACAACAACCGCTGTACAACAACTTTACAATCACATCAACGACATATCCAACTCATAAATGTTCCACGGAGAAATAAATCATAAGGATAAATTAATGTTCTCTCAATCTTAATACATAGAAAACGATGTTAAAATTTTTTATCAATCGGTGGACGCCAAACTGCGGGAAAAACTACAGCGAAGTTAGCCGATTTTGACGTTGAAAATCAAGGTTAGTATTTAGTCTATGGTTATCGTTCAGAAAGTGGTTATATTATCTTAAAATGAATTTAAGTTTTATTATAATATTAAAAATTAAGTATTAAACAATAATTTAATAACTTTTATTACATATAACAGAAGTTATTCTTTCTTTTTAGTAGTAAGGAATTAAAAAAGTTCTCACACGGTGAGGTCGCAGTAAAATGGGGTGACCATTCTATTACTTCTGTGACTTTTTTATTCACCGGGAGAACCATTTCTAAAATAATATACTTTGTCATCGTCGTTATCCAAGTAGTCGAGCTCTATCTCCTCATAGGTTGTAATAAATATGAATCCCCTGTTTTTATGAGGCAGCAGATTTCCGCCATCTTGTCCAAATCATTACTTCATCTTGGGGTACTTCCCTTTGGTAGACTGAACTTCTATTACATCTTCGATTGAACTGCTACTACATACTCGAATTCTCACAGCTAATTTCAAACTATCGAGCTACAAACATTATTCACGTGTTATGTTAGCAACAAATACGTACCAAGTCATAAGCAACATTTAGATTGCAATTAAATCTGTAATAATAATCAATTACCCCAGAAATAAGGCGATTTATTGAAATTTATTAGATAGTATTACCAAACCATTCCATTACTTTCTTACTCCAGGATCAAGAAACAAGATAAAAGAAGGAACACAGGAAGGAAGCTCAGGTTAGGGTACTTTCGCGTTGAAATGAAAACGACAAAATCGAATTATAATACATTTATTACTTAAAACAGAAGTTTTCGGCTCTCTTACCCATTAGCGAAGATCTTATAAAATAAAGAGACAAAATTACAGATACAAAATAAGCAGCAGTCAGGTTGTCAAGTCGGCAAATTGATAATCGCCTAACATTATTCTAAAAAATATTATTATAACCCACTGTCAGTGGACAATTTAACCAGATTTAATGGTAACGTGACTCCACCAACGGCTGCCTTTAGCTAACTAGTAACTAACAGGTGAAAACCGCGGATATCTTTCTTAAAATGAAAATTATTTTAACCATAACCTTGCTGAATTGGAACGATATAATGCAAGTATGAATCAGTTACTGCCAATAGGCTAGTCTAATCTGTGCTTCAAATTGCAGTTTATATGGGTAGATGGCAAAAATATTAAATGTCTGTAAAATGACTTAACCTGAACATTGTATTGCCATGTTTTGACAGCTGTCAGTTGTTTGAAATATTAATTTTAATTCAGCTTTTATTATACGCATTAATAACACTCAAAACGCATTGAAAGTTGGTAAACAATAAAAAACCTGAGATCTCTACGTAAAATTAAGGAAAATTTCAATCAATACAAATAATTTTTTATACAAATGAAGAAATTCTGCATGCATGCATGCAAGTGCTTTTTAAAATTTAGACTTATTCGTTTAAAAATTAAATCTAAATATTTTTTATTATTATAGACGCTTATAACTAACCTTTTATGCTAATGTATTCTATAGTTTTACAAATCATTTTTTTAACGGGTTTATTTTTTTTATATAAAATTAAAGAGTAATTCACTTAGAACATACAAAAAATCACATCTGCTCTGTTATGTGTTACAAAAATATCATAACACATCCAAAATACAAAAGAAAATATATTTAATCGAGTTCCAATTTTCGGAACGAACCCGCGGTCGAATGTATGTCTTGGGTTAAATCATTTTTCTCCAACGCGTACAAATCGACGGACATATCGTCCAAAGCAAGCAATTCTTCTCTACGCTTAAGAAGGTTCCTCTTGAGTTCTTCTACCATGTCTCTCAGAGGCACAGTACCTCCATATTCTTTGGGCAAGATCGATGGATCCACGTGTTTTGTTAGATCTTCTGATGTACGATGGAACTGAAAAAAAACTCTATGAATACTAATAAAGGAAAACATAATTTTACTGATTCATTTTTGTTTAGGAATATCATTATAAAATCATGATTAATTTAATAAAAATGGCTAAAAAACACGCTCGTCGAAAAAGATTTCGATTACGTAATATGGCAAACTCTTTTGTTGTGTGTCTTTAAACAGTCGGATTAAATTTTACTATTAATATAAAAATTACCATAACACGATCCTTCAATTTGTCACTAAGCAAGGAGACGGCGAATTCGAAAAATCTTACTCCGTAATGTGGAATGTTCACAAAATGTGTGCATTTGTGGCGCATAGGAGTAGAATTCTGTAAAACGAAAAAAACAATATTATCGACAAATTATTCAGCTAAAGCATAATATATAAGTAAAGCATTAATATACACTTTGAGCATATAATATACAAATTAAGTACCAGGAATTATAAAGACATACTTGTATACAATTGAGCATAATGCGGACGTCAGTGAGCGACCAGAGGCTGACGTGCGGCATTTGCATGCCGGCTTCGTCGTTGACGTGCGTGTAGCCGAGCAGCTGCGAGCGCGGCTCGTCGAGGAGCAGTTCAACTATCATTGAATGCACGCGCGCCATCACGCAGCTGTCGTACAAGTGCGGGTCGAAACGACCTGCATAAATACACCAGTGTAAAGTAAATACATTCGAACACTATTCAATCTTGTAATGCAATATAAATGAGAAGTTTAGATGGATGTATGTTAGAGTAGCCTAAACGGCTGAACGGATCTCGATGAAGATGGCCATGCAAACTAGAGTAGTTAAAACTTTTCGAATTCGTTATTTTAAATATCCAACTTACCCATACAAGACAATACGACCCTCCTTCCTTCGGCGTCTCTTTTCGGCAAAGGAACCAAGTATCCAGCATCAATAACAGCAGCAACCTTAGGGTCCAACGGGTCGAGCTTTTGGAACCAATTGGGATACATTTGACGGATGGTCAGATACCGCTCCAACATAGAGCAAGCTTGTGGTATCGAATACTTCTTCGTGCGTAAGAATCGTAGAAGGAAAGGCGCATCTGAAACGAATATGTCACTGTTATAGAAGTTATTCAGAATATACAATGTCCCTTAAACGTACAATCCTTCCTTAAACGATTTCATTTGAATTAAATTTCTAGCCATGTCCAAGATCAAATTATCTTCCTGCTTCCTTAGGAGAGAGGGACCGCATAGTTTCTTCTACTTTTTCATATAAATAATTAAAGATTTTCAACTAACCAGTCCGGCATTTCCTGATAGCAGGATGTTTATCAATGAAGTGTCTCATCTGCGTTAACGCCTGTTCCCTAAGCGCTGGCTCTTCCCGCAGCTCGACTCTAGCTTTCTCCCTCAGTTCTGACGGCAGTTCACCAGTCTCCCTCTCCTTGCCTTCCAGGATATACATGCGTTCATCTTCAGTCAACCTGGTTGAATCGATGTCAGGTTTGGGCTCATGCTCGCGACGGCAATCTTCTGGCTGGAGGACGGATGTTGCCATTGTAGCTTCTGGAAATGTTTTAGAAATTAGAATATTTAACCATTTGAGCTTACTATGAAATTCTACTTCATTTGGAACAGAAAATTGCACGATTGGTCAAGGCTTAGGTATGGGTTAATTTTAATTCTTATATATTTTTTCGATCTTTCTATTCTATTTCCTACTTCATTTCTATATACAACGAGTATACAGAAATGAAGTGCTTACTGCTTTTATTCAAGAAATATAATTACCCTACAGTTCAATATTTAATGACAGCTCACAATTATCTCTAACTGTCTAAAGTTACTGTTCGTTATGTTTTCTCTCCTCTCGACTCCGATATAAGGTAAACATACAATATCGTACAAAAAGTAATGCATAGCAAATCCGTGTCGAATACTCAGCGACCGTTGACAATAAAATTATGGCGGAACAGTAAACAAACTTTATATAATATGTTCAAGTAACACACATAAGAAGAAACGAAACCCAAACATCCAGAAGATTGATAAATTTATGAAAATGTGAACACATTGATGATGGACTATACACGTTGGAAGATTCTAGAACTACCACGACTACGTAGAGTAGACCCAAAAATGGGCCTTGGCCATTATGGTTCGATAATGATGTCCACTTATAGAATAAGGCATTGTAGCAATCAATCGGGCATTCCTACATGTAGTAGTAGACCATCTTAGGCTAATCTATACCAATATTATAAAGAGGAAAACTTTGTTTGTTTGATTGTAATGAATAGGCTCAAAAACTAATGGGCCGATTTTAAGAATTCTTTCACCGTTAGAAAGGTAATTTATCAGTGAGTAAGATAGGCTATATTCATTTCTTTATCATTATTTTTAAATTTCACGCGGACGGAGTCGCGGGCAAAAGCTAGTAATAAATAATGATGATTGAATGACATAGAGCAACTAGCTCTAAATATATACCGATTGAGTGCTGGGACATTTTTTTCAGAAACAACAAGTTTCTTCATTACCTTCGTTGAAGATACGTTAAGTTGACCTAAAATGGTCCTTGTTTTCGTATTTCGTTCGATAAACCTAGACACAGAAAAGTATGATTGCTACATTCGACTATTCGGTTTACGTAAGCGAATCAAATCGATGCAGTCTTGCATAAACAAACATCAGTTCAACGGTTACGTTACAAGGGTGTTGCTAAATGTTGTTATTTTACGATTTATAAATATTATGTCACTGTTATTGGTGCCATAATTCGACCGTTAGCTGTAGGTTAACATTTCCAGTGCCGAAAAATCTTACTTCATATTGTAAATGTGAAACTTCGAATGGATGGATGGATGTTTACATATTTCTAAATCTCGGTGAAATTTGGAAAAGATGTAGAATATAGGCGAAGTTTTTTTTTGTTTCGGCGCTGACGAAGTAGCGAGCAAAACCTAGAATAGAGCTGAAGAAACACATAATAAGGTTTTATGTTCAATTCTACCTATAGACGACTAAACTTATCATACCTCAATCTTAACTCTAAAGATATCTAAGTACAATTTCACTTTTCGTACACGTTCGCAACATTGTACCACTTGACCTTCAAACTTGTCCGTCCAAAACTTTCACCTTGCCTTTCACGTCACAGTAAAAGTGATGGACGACTTTGACAATGAAATATCTCGCAACAAATCACAACTGCTATACGGGAGTTAATTAATATTGCTTGGTGGGTTAAAAACTGTACGTAATATGGATTAGGGTCGTTTTAACTATATTAAGGTGTGCGTAATCACCAGGTGCCCTTAAAATTAGACCCAACTACAATGGGCGCCAATGTTGGCTCTAGGGCCCGAAATCCGGCGCCCCGCACTTGTACCCCGCGTTGAGACAAAGCTAGACTTGAAACATATTAAGACATTTAACATCATTTGCTTGGTGAATATATTATCTTCATTTGGCGAACTTATTACTACATTTTGACTGACATGTCCACATTCGATATGGTAACTAAAATCACCAACTAGACGCATTTTGATAATTTATTTTACAATAACAACAACGTTAACTAACGAAACAATTGAGTACGGACTACAAATTAGAAAAAAAACCATTTTATAGATCTACCACTACCAACTGTCTAATAAAACCTTTGAATTTTAAGAGACAGGACTAATCAAGTGCGAGCTTTTCCGAACTTCGCTAAAACAGGTTTGCTTGTTTGTGTATATTGTGTACGTATTTGAGTAAATATGCAACGTGTTAATGTTACGCAAGTAATATCATGATAATATCTTACTGCGTGATTGTCAAAAGTGAGCATCTCCTTGCCTAGTCCGTTTTTCTATAATCAAAGATCTAACCATAGACCACGAGAAAAGACGCGGCGACAAAGCCCTGCTTACAATTCAATGGCGTCCATTATCGTTATCAATACATTTACAGTCAGTAAGCGTGTCCTGTTGTGAACAAATAAATATTAAGGAAAGCTTTTTGAAAACAATTAATTTAAAACCAACCTTAATTCTAAAGCAGTAGATATTAGTTTCGTATACATATAAATTTATAAAGGGTCTACAATGTTGCTGTACTGTCAGTAAAATATTTGAACCTTATTGCGATATGATAGAGTTTAAATTGGTATAATTTGTTTGTTAAAGGGTTATTGGAACTTTTACTTATGAATACGATCAAATTAAAGGGCCTATGTAGTTTATGCTTCTATTAACGGTACAAATTGTTTGATCAAAGATTTACAATAAAGGAGCTACAAGAAGCTGTTCTCTATTGTTTAGAATACTATTGTTATACTTAGGACCTGTCCCAACACTGGCTGATAGAGGCTCAGATAGCGTAAAAATGACGTCACTGTCAGATAAGGTAACAAAATCCTATATTACCATCACATTTTTACACGTTGGATTGTTATCAGACAATTTCCAATTTGGTGGGACAGGCCCTTAGTATTTTATGCTCAGTTTCCGTTATTCCAGTCCAGTGATTGTAGCGCTGGATTACAACTGTAAATTTATAAAACCCCCACTGGCATCTATATAGTGCATTCTAGTGTGGGTTACCACATTACCAGCTGTAATCCAGTGCAGGTATCGATCGTTGGACTGGGATAATCCAGTACTCTAGTGTATTTAGTGACTGGATCCGTTTCCTTACGGTATATGATCTACAGTTTGTCTCTATCCATAGCAAAGTATCACCTTAGTTAGTTAAGTACAAATAAGCAGACTTGAGTAGATATTTCTATTGTTTAAATTACATTGCATTATATAATTTTGAGTTTAAGCTATGTGATTGGAAACTGATCGTAAGTTCAGAAGCTGCCATGACCTTATTTAAGCTTACGAAAGCTTTCAACATTATCTTGTATATCTTTTCGTAGATGTTGGAAAACGAGAATGTGGTAATAAGTGGTTACTACAATATAGAGATCTACAAAAAAGTAATAAATGTATCTCGCCTATTTCTAGTACACAAAAGGGGGTAAACAGAGAACAGATTTTTTTTTGATCCCCTCTCCCTCCAAATTAAAGGGGAAAGCTAGAGTTTGGCCAGCGAAATAATGAACTGCTTTTTATATTATACGATGGCAAACGAGCAAGCGACCACCTGAATTCGCCGAAATGGCGAGCTGCCTATAAATAATAAACGCAGATTCGTTACTTATATTGAATCGACCCACAGAAAGAGGATGATCCCCCTCTATGCATCATCACCTCCGTCAAATCCTGTTCCCATGCCTTCCTTATAAGAAAAGGTTGAGGAGAAAAACTAAGCCTCCCAGAATATCTATTTCTAGCTATAGATAAGGCAACAACATTTTCGACTAGCTACATCTACTTACATCCGTCAGCTACTTTTGGTCACATGGTCACATTTCGGGATGCACTTGGGCACGTCCGCGATGAACGATGGCCACTTCGGACTGGCCGAACGGTCATCGCTCCCGCACCGGTACCTTCCCGAAATATTGCGACATAGCCACAGATCCACTGGATAAGGCCCACTTATACTTACTTATTATGTAGGGTAATGCCCTTCGACCACACGTCACTTTAATGAGCCTAGGAGATACAAAATTACGGACTTATCGAGACATCCAACTAAAACGTTGCGCCTAAATCTATACGTCTATACTATAATCTTAGTCTTACTAATATTATAAATGAGAAAGTTTAGATGGATGAATGGATGGATGGATGGATGTTAGAGTTTGTAGCCTAAACGGCTGAACGGATCTCGATTACATTTGGTATAGATTTAGAGGATAGTCTGGAAGAACACATAGACTACTCACTTTTGTTTTTTTATTTCCACGCGGACGGAGTCGCGGGCGAAAGCTAGTAATATAATAAAGCGTACACACTTCTTTCTTATGTAGGATGTCAGCAATCACAGCATATTTTGGATTTTTTTTAAT